>JALIZH010006773.1:0-116082 GCA_030522465.1 Rhipicephalus appendiculatus
TGCTCACCTGCCGCCACTGCCACCACCGTTCGGGGACGGCGTCTAGGCCTCCTCGATGGCTCCACACCACTGCACCCGTACCTGTTCACGACAAGGGACGCGGTCCACGCGTCCTTAACCATGAATCCCGCCGCCGTGAGCACCGAGACCACCGCGTACTCTGCGAACTACGCCCATGGTTCACCGGGCGCCTCATTTCACAACGGTGCGGACATGTAACGTGTCCTAACCGCACTATCTCGCCATCTCGTCATCTCGACCACCTGTCGTCGTGGAACTCCGTGCTTTCGCCTGCCTCTTCACCATCGTCGGCTGCTTGGGCAGTGTCGGTGTTCCGCGACTTTCAGGACAACGTCTTCGAGGTGGATTTCCACCATCAACGCGCTCGGCACCATGCTTGCCTGGCCAGAAAATCACAAATGGCTGGTGGCAATCTACCGCCTTCGAGATGCCGCCAAGGCGTGGCATGCCTACAAATGGACCACACAGAGATCTTGGACTTAATGGTGTGCAAGATTCACAAGTATTTTTCGCCCACTTTTTGAGACTTGCGACTCCCTTGGTGCCGACCAAGGTTCTACCACACATGAGAGCTGCGAGTACCACAACTTCGATGGTGCAGCTCAGGTGACCACGAGTCTGCCCTCCGTTGGCGATCGAGCTCACGTGGGGCACCCCCCCTTGATGGCCCATCGGTGCACTCGAGCCCCACGACAGAGACCTTATTTGGCTTCTCTACAAAAGACGTCGTAAGCAGGTCCTGCACTCCATTGCTGGTGTCCACCTCTGCGCCTGTACACGACGCCGCAACATCACTGAGAGAGGCCGAGATGAGTCCTTGTCCAGCGCAGTTGGAGGAGCCGGCCCCTGATCCACCCTCGCTAGGGCACACACAGACACCAGCTCCTCTCGTGCTTGACGTGCCGACAGTGAAGGGGCGAGGAGAGCCCAAGGCAGCCATCGCTGAGCTCGATGGTGAATTTCATGAGGGAGACAACCTCGGCGCTGCGCATACCGCAGCAGCCAAGACAACGAGGCAACGCAGAGGGCCACGGAGCAGACAACAACACCAGCCGCAAGCAGGGTTTTCCGCCAAGGATACCGAATTCTGCGACGTTGCCAGAGAACACGACCACCTTCGCGCAGGTGCCAGCACCTCTCGTGCCCAGCCCGCCTTTCGCGAAGGTACCGGCGAAAGCCCATGGCACACACCACTGTGCTCGCCGACCCACCGGGAGCCGCTTCTGCTGCTTCGAGGGCATTCCTTGACCGGATGCGCACCTGATCACCTCCGGTCGAGCCGCAAGTTTCTTCGGAACAAGTGTAAGAAAGTTGCCCTGTCCCTCATCCCAGAGTGTTTTGACGTGCCATCTTCTATCCTAAAGAAGCCAGAGCTAGGACGCACAGCCAAGGCACCCGGTGCGCCTTTTCGGATGCTGTTACAGCAACCTTCTTCGGGCGTGCCACGTTCGCCGCTGACTCCGCGACACAGCCGAAGCCCGCTGCCAGATGTATGTTCGGCAGCTGCCCACAAAAAGTCCTTGCGTCGCCGAGACCGACCACAGCGATGCAGCCAGTGTGGACCTCCAGATCTTCTGGCAAATCCTCGACCGCAGCGATGCAGCCAATCTGGACCACCAGATCCTCTGGCAGATTCCCGACCACAGCGATGCAGCCAGCCTCGACCTCCAGACCTTCTGGATGATTCCCGAACCAAATCGCAGCGTGGCCAGGACCGACCACCGAGATGTAGTCAATTCCGCCCACCAGAAACATTTCCGCAGCTTGACCACCTTGTAGTGCCGCAGCGTGGCCGAGTGTAATGAAGATAGCGCTGCTATTGCAAGAGCGCGCACTCGATTGTAAAGCGGGAGGAGAAGCAAGACGAAGTGGAGAAATAGAACAGCCGGCCCGCAGCAAGGGTGCTGTCTCTTGTGTCTCTTCCTTTACAATATATATATATATATATATATATATATATATATATATATATATATATATATATATATATATATATATATATATATACTGTAACGAAGAAGAAGTACTCCGGCACAGAGGCAGCAACATCGAGCTTGCAGCAGAGGGTCGAGCTAGTGAACTCTGCCCGGTGCATTGCTACCAGTGCTACGCGCAATAAATCTGCTTTATATTTGGTAGAGCCGTGCTGGGTACGGTTTCCTCAAGCTTCCCTCTACCATCCCGGATCTCCGTTCTCGGCGGCTACCTTCTGCTATGCCCTACGACAACCAGTAGACGTTTCCATCGCCACCTGCTACCTGCTTGGTAGTAATCCCCAGCGGAAGCCTCCAATCTTCAGCGCAACAGAAGACAAAGACGTCCGTCCATCCGTCCATGTCCCTCCGTCCGTCCGTTCGTCCGTCCGTCCATCCGTCTACCATCCGCTCATCCATCCGACGGTCCGTCCGTCCGCCCGTCCGTGTCCGTCCGTCCGTCTGTGTGTCCGTTCGTCCGTGCCCGTATGTCCGTCCGTCCATCCGTCCGTGTGCGTCCGTCATTCGTCCATCTGTCCGAGCCCTTGCACAGAGCCAAGTGGCCGCCGGGGGGCGCAAACGGACGCCGGTCGCGTGGGGCTTTGCTTGCGTAGCGTAGCTGTACCCAGCGTTTCCAATCATGCAAGGAGGGAGACGCGCGCATCGCGTTCCATTCTGACCGACGCCGTCTCAATGGACACAGGCGTTCCCGCAACACACTCTGTTATTTACAAAGGGTCCGTCAATTTAAGCGCTGGAACGCGCATGGCGTTTGCAGGATGCGCAAAGAGCGAGAAAATACGCACGCATGCCTACGCAGGAATCGCGTCTCACTGCAATTCGCGGTAAAAAATTTAAAAGAAAACAGGCACACGTTCCGTTCGTGTGCCATCCCACTGGGAGTGCAAAAGAAAAAAGACATGGCATTGTCAGTCGAGTGGCCACAAGCTTTCGCCGAACACACTTTGGAATGTACAAAGTGTCCTTGAAATTTTACAATAGATGTGGTTGATAATTATTCCGAGCTGAAGGCTGTAGAAACAGGCGTCCGATAGAGGAGCATACAGGGTCAGTATCTTTTAACATTATCCTAAAATTATATGGTGTGGCAGCCACGTCCATCACCAGCCATCTATCAAGGTGATACGTTCTGCGCATTCGCGATGAGCGTGGCCCACTTGCTTGCCTCAAAAGGAGCTGCTTACGCGCTGCCGGGGCTGTCAGCCAGGGATGCACAGCAAGTGCGGTCAGCACAGTGCGCGTGGGTGTCGTATGTGCCCCGTCGTCGCGGAGAGGACATGATTGTCGGGTGTCCACGAGTGTGTAGGTTTCTGCATAACATTCAATGTTCGGTTTTTAATAAATGTTCTGCCTTATTCAATTATCAACCGGCGGCTTCGTTGATTCTCGGGGCAGACGGATGGAACCCTTTAATGGTCAGGTTCAAGGTTCCTTCAAGGTGCGGAATACAGGCAGAGAGAGCAGCTTGTGTTCTGATTTTATTATTATTCAGGATGACCACAAAGGCTATATAAACCAGAGTTTTTTCTGGAGCCTGCTGCAAAAATGCAGTCACTGTGGCTTTGCGAATAGTAAGAACCAAGTCATTTCGCAGCAATATAATAGCTTTGTAAAAATGTTTGAACCTGCTGTTTTCCTTGCAATAAAAATTACACCTATTTATAATGTACTTTACAATATGTGATCCTGTTTGCATCGACACTAATCTTAATTTAGAAGTAAGCTTTGTCATACCGTTCAAAGCATTTTCATTTTGTGCTGGCGAATACTGCTTTTCAATATTATTGTGTAAATATTTTATGAATACTGCATATCGCCCAGCTAAACCTTGCGCTATATTCGTTCGTGAACAGGATGCTTTCAGTTTGCATTGACGTCAAGCACAAGCGATACTGAAACGTGCTTTCAGCTATTGTGTTCATATAGGGCTTGAACACCGGTCCACTAGGGCATATTCACAAGCAGGTGCCTTGTGAGTTCCTTCACCACGAACCGTAGCTAACGCGGACATTGACCCCCACCAACGCAAGTTCTGCTTCGTTCAGATATGTTGTAGAAGAAGATTATTGTAAGCATAGATTGAATGTCGAGTGACTGGTCCCTAAGAAACCGTTGGCAGAGACAAAAAGCGGCTTTATCTTATCAGCATCACGCAGATGGCACCAACAAACTGATGTGCTCAAAACAATGCAACCGTCACTTCCTCCTATCTACCGCTTTCCGTTTTAACTTCGGTGTTTTTTTATCTAGTCAACCTTGCCTTCACTTCTTCTCTGGTTATTTCCTGCACCTTGGGTTAGCCTAGGGTGAAGGACCTCTTTTGAACAACCATATTTTATATAAGTAGTTGTATTCTGCAGGTCTTAAAATTATATGTCTATATATGTTTGCTACCACGTTCCGGGGTGAGTGTATCAGACAGTTGCTAAAGAGTTCAGGGAACCAGGCCAGGCATATTCACAGTACTGCCTTAAGTTACACCAAAAGCACGACATTTTATAATATTCAACCAGCGATGAGAAAACCCATCGGAACTGTGTGCGATAACTTGGTCACGAAATGTGTATCGCATTCATTAGGACTCACTCGGTTGAACCAGTCAAGCTATTTGCACCATGAAATTTACTGCGTCTGCAATTTTACGGCAATAAAAAGCCAGGTCCCTGAAACAGACAAAAAACGCAAATCATAGAGTTTGGTACACCAAACTCCAGTGAGTTAAGTTCAACGAAGGGCCCACTATGCGTCCGTAAGGCAACATGCAACCTACGCAGCTGTTCACTTTGTTGATGCTTGTGCTGCTGATGATTAAATCTGTCAGTGCGCTTTGTAATGGATGGGCCTTCAAACCACCGACGCATTGCGTAAGTCACATGTTTTGACGCTACGAGCGATTCGACGCTACTGCCACGCAATACAACATGCGGTAAGCAGACTCCTTCCGTAAGGTGATATTCTTGTAGGGTGTTTTTCTTCGAAGTAAATTAAAAAAACAGCGTGACTCCATGTTAGAACACCTGCTTGCCACGCCGATGGTCTGGGTTCGATTTTTAATCGGACCCGAACATTTTAGTATTCATTTTATTTCCATCTTCGTGGAATTTCCGGTAAGCTACTAGATGGGACCGATTCTATGCTACTGCCACGCTATATAACATGCGGTAAGGAGACTCATTCCGTTAGTTGATATTCTTGTAGGGTTTTTTTCTTCGAAGTAGATTCAAGAAACAGCGTAGCTCTATGTTAGAATACCTGGTTGCCACGCCGATGGTCGGGCTTCGATTCTTAATCGGACCCGAACATTTTAGTATTAATTTTATTTTCATCTTTGTCGAATTTCTGGTACCGTACTAGATTATTGTTTTTCGCTGCCAACCAACGACACCGTCTTAGACGCCAGCAGCGGTTCCGACGTTAGAATTTATGCAAAACGAGCTTTTTTACGGTATCGCATGGTGTCTGTGCCAAACCCATGTCTTCACCGCAGAGAATGAGGTAGTCCACAGTGGCGTTCGAGGATAAGTCGCCTAGGCCATGGTTTTCTAACAACGTTTCAGAAGCCTATGGGTGTAATCATGGAAATCTTTTTCCGCCTACTAGTGCCCACAACTTACGATTTCCAAATTTTCTTCTAAGGAATTACGTCTACAATCCATCCATCAGTTGTCTGCGGAAGAGTGGATGCGGTTAGTTTCAATATCTGAGTAACACCGCCAGTGACGTCAACGGTGGAACAGTAATCCCGGCTAATTTGCAACGCGCTGCTAGATGGACGAAGTTTTAAACACAAAACTTCTAAAAAACTTTGATTGCGTAAAGGAACATCATCCTTCTAACGTAGCAGGTCTGTATATGAAATGGAAGGTTGATGTCCTTTATAGACTTTACTACTATGCGTGATCATGCTGCTTCGAGAACAAGATCTTGATAAAGGAGCCGCTGGTCCTCGTGAACTAGCTCATAAACGAACCCTCAGCACTGTGGAAAAAGTTTTTCAACGCCGATCAAGGTTGCCCAAGCGATGTCGTTATGCCCATTATATTAATCACCTCAAAACGCACACTGCTGTGTTTTCTCAACACGTGGCGGAAGCTACGCAGCCCGCACGCGTGCACATGCACATGCCGTAAGAGTAGAACGCAGGTTGCTACAACTGACGTCAAATTCCTGTATGCCTAAAACCGGTAACAGAGTCTATCTATCTATCTATCTATCTATCTATCTATCTATCTATCTATCTATCTATCTATCTATCTATCTATCTATCTATCTATCTATCTATCTATCTATCTATCTATCTATCTATCTATCTATCTATCTATCTATCTATCTGTCTGTCTGTCTGTCTATCTATCTATCTATCTATCTATCTATCTATCTATCTATCTATCTATCTATCTATCTATCTATTTATTGAAGCTGTGATGTTGTCGGGCTCTCGTGGATTTGTTGCTAAATTGCATTCCTCATGAACATGTTATGAACTACTTCTTATGGTAGATACGTCTCTGTAAACGTATGCGCTTTTTCAGTGTATTTGATCTTTGCATATACGACACTTATCATGCAACTGGCAGGCTTCTCTGAATCGCTAGCCAGGATAACTGCGGCTAGTGTGCCTCAGATTGTCTTTATCCATTTCCTATCCTTCTAACTTTACTGTCAAATTGTGACATGAATGGGATGAGAAGGATGTTAAGCTCGTCGGACAGACAGGCCGATGACATGCAATCGCGATGGCGTGTTATTCACTTTTTTACATTGGCTTATCTGTGAACGCTTCAACATTAAGTGAGTATATGAAAAATATTGATGGCTGTTGCCAGCAGCAATGTTTATGATATGCACGTTGTCCATATCACACCATGAATGTCATAAACGATATGATGAATGCCTTGTCAGACTGCGGGTTTTTTTTTATCGTTATGTACATGCATATAGTATATTCATGTTTGCTTGTACATAATATAAATGACATGTAACGGTACGAATGTCATGACCTATCATGAGTTTCATGACATATTACATACATACCATAAAAGTCGTTTTGCCGGCCTTTTTTAACAGGAGTGATATAACAAAACTTACACGATATGACAGGCACGCTGCGACAAGTGTCGCATTTACTCGTGTAATATCGATCTTATTTCGACAGATATTGGCTAGTGTTCGTAATTGTGCCTTGTGTTGGCTCAATTTTGAATAGCAATGCGACCTGTTGCCTTAGTGCTGCCTAGTGTTATGTAATCATTGAAAAATGGGCTCGTAGAGGCGCAATGTGAGCTGGCGTAGTGTGTGCTAATTTTCGATAGGGTCGGGTGATTTATGGTGAACGTGGACGGGCACGATATTTTATTGACTACTGGCCAGTGTTTACTGGAGTTGGCTGATGGCAGTGGCATCAAACACTATGATGGTGTCGGCCAGCTGTCATTAGGTTTTGCTACTGTTGGCTCATATAGGATGACATTCTATAGTGTTAGCTAGTGTTGGCTTCCATTGAAATGTTAGCCAACTGTCAGTGTTCGCTGGCACTGGCTAGTGATAGTTAACTGTCATCTTTTCTTCCCCAATGCTGCACAGAAGTTCTAGTGTAAGCTCTCCGCTCTTAATAGCTGCAATATATATTATATGTGTATCATCTGGATGGTGCCGCTATTGGTTAATTGTTGCTTTTCCCTTCTTGAATGCTCTAACGAACGCTGCTAAAAATATGCAGATCTGAACCCGAAAGTAAGTACCGACGCTGTATAGGACTATAGTGGCATTCAGGCGTCACATCAGTCGTCGAGCCTTGAAAACCCACCTTACGCACAGAACTACTTTATTTACAGAAAGACATCTATCCCTTTCGTCATTCCTGGCTCCAAACGAAATAAAGCAACCCACGCAGCTCGAGGCTGGTATGTTTGCATAACACCAACTATCAGAGTACCCCCCCACATTTACGTGTGGGTGCCACGGCTAGCTGTGGGAGCATCATTAATTAAACAATGCTTTTCAGATACGTGCTTCTTACTCATTAGGAATGGCCCTATTATTTTCAGGTAATCAAGCTACAATTTCTGTTCGCAACAATGAGTACGTTGTAGCGAAGCTTTGCAACTATACAGTGGGTCAGCCTCTCCAGCGCCTTCTAGTGGGTCGCCCTCTTCGACGAGAAAGAGCAGCTCGTGCTGAGAGTCGGTCCCCGCCTTGGCTGTCGCTGTGTGCATCGTCGCCAATAAACGTCTTAACAACGTCAATATACCAGAAATTTCTGAAATGCTACTGCACATTATGGTGTGTTTTGTTGCTGAATTCCATCAGCGTTGTATGTTCTGTACCACCCGTCGGCAACATGCGGCTCGCGTCTCAGTACAATTAGGCCTCCGGCGCGACGTCGCAACTCCCATCTCCCCTCCTTTCTTTCTATCTGAAAGCTCTATATGGTGGTTTTGACATGAAATGGGGTTAGACAGGAAGAAAAAAGATCGCTTCCAGTTAACATTGTCCTCCACCTTGAAACTTAGCCAGATAACGTCTTCATTTCCTTTCTTAACCTATTTACCCCAAATTGGCTGCGCAGCCATCCTCGTGTCGGATTCATGCAACTGAGTCCTTGGCCTCGCGAAGCTGGCGATCGTTGTTCTAGACCATAGGTGAGCGTTAACCATTGGCTGAAATGTTCGACGAGTCACATATCAGCAGTACTCACTTAAGCCACAAAACAATTTTCAATGATCGACCACAGCTCTCGCAGATATCACTGCATTGCCAGTTTAATTTTCATTGACAGGCATAAGCTGCGCCAATAAAAAAAATTAACCCTTATTTTTTTCATGGCCTCCGGTATCGCAATAATGCTTAGCGAACGGTTTTATGCGAACAATGATAATTTAAACATATATACGTGAAACCAATTTTTCTCGAATCTGCTCAAGAAACACTTGATCATCTTACCTTCTGGAATGATACAGAGTAACATGCCAAGTTAAAATATCATATTATCGCTCAATTTCATTTATAAATGTAAATACATAAAATCGTTTTCTATTAGACATATGCCTGCCTTTATCTATCAAAGACTGCAATAAGTGGTGTGCTTATCGTCGGCACTTGTATTATCCATGATGTAATATGTCAAAATGTACGCAGTTTATAGGTCATTCAATATAAAAATATGCACTTACTGAAAAGCAAGAAAGGTGCATACACTTAAAGTGACCCTGCAAGAATTTTCCAAGTGGCCATTGATTGGCCTGTCTAAATGCGTTTATTGTCTCATGAATCCACTGGTGCAAAAAATGTTTAGACACTATCAAGTAGGAGCGGAGCTACGGTAATCAGTCGCACACTGTAAGCGATTGTTCTCTCCTTTCGTGGCAGCGAGCGCATTGGAAGCTACGCAGGAAGAGAGTATAAAAGGACAAGAAGCTACGCCCGGTCATGAGCAGCCGCCATGACGTTGAGTACCTTATTTGCGTTTCGTTGAACACGTGGAGAATTTTTGAATGTGAACTCGGGCGCGAGTGCGTGCACCTCATGGCATTGGAGTTTGAGAAGAGGAGCTGTGACTTCGCTGAGAGTGCGTTTTATTATTTTCGCCGCGAAATAATCAAACAGTCGTCCTACCCATCCATTTCATCCCTGTTATTATCAAGTTCTCAGAGCTGAGCTTTAGTAGAAGTACGGTAAAAGCACAGGGAATATGTTAAAGTTTGTTGCAGAAAAGGAAACACGTTCTCGATTTTCTAAAAAACACCTGTCATTTGGCTAGTGCCTTCCCTTTGCAACTACGTTTTCGTTTTTCTATATTTGACACACATTAATAAAAATGCTTATTTCTCTCAATACTCAGGATTGCATTCAGACATTGTTTTGGAAATGCGTATTATTCTGATTACGGGGTATTGATGTTGGACATAGTTACACATGTCGGGACTTGAATATGTGCGTTATATAACTGACTCAATGCAACCCCGAAGATTCATTGCGCACGCTTTCAAAGAGGCGATATTTGTGGAGCTGCAGAAAAGTAGCGATATCTAAATATAATTAGAGACGCTTAGATGACGCAGTAACGGGCACAGCCATGTCCGGGTTCGTGTACCTTAACGAACGAAGGCCTCCGGATGAAACGTAGGCAGGACATGTGGCAAGGGCCACTTATCAATTTCGTATTAGTCGACTGCAGAAGTGACAACAAGTTTTCAAGTTTTTGAGTCATTACAGTTGTTTTGCGTTGCACGTAGGAACATATAATGCCGCGCGAGTTTCTTATTTTCACGTTTGCTGTATTCGGTTTTCACCCACAAAGACTGTAAAATGCTCAGCGCAAACCACGCCTCATTGTTCGAGAAGCTTCGCCATTATTGTAGATTGTTAGAGCCTGCGCGACAAGCAGTGCTAAGGCTGGAATATTTGATGACACGCGTATAAATGCCGGCGCTCTTCACCGCTTGTCAGTTCTTTACGCAGCTTTTTTAAATCTAAAAATGTCTTATAGTATTAATGACAAGCAAGGTATTTTTCTCCCTGCGAACGCTTTTCAACACCTAAGTCTGCCACAAGTGTTATTAATGATCGCAAGACATGTGCCTATGTATAGTACCTTTTAACGCGATAGCGTTCAAGAGCTCGTTTCGCAGAAATTCCGGCGTCGGCGTCGGTCTCGGTGTCGGCGTCGTTGGTTGTGAGCGAAAAAATCATCATCTTGTCCGTGACCGAAAAATCGAGAAAGACGCAAATAAAATAAATAATAAAAATTTTCGGGTCCAAGTGTGGATCGAACCCGGGTTGTCTGCGTAGCAAGCAGGTGTTCTACCACACAGCCATGCCTCTGCTTGGAAATACTGTGAAAATAACTTCCTCTGCTTGAAATGCAGTGAAAATAACTTCCATGCTTTGCAAACGCAAGCGTCCTTTATATAGGCGCCGCAATAAAACATATAATATCCCAGGAATATTGCGTGGTACAAGCGTACATTGCCATCGGGCGTCAGAATATGTGACTATCATAACGATTCCATAGTGTAAAGCCAGCCACCCATTACAAACGGCACACACCTTACTGCGCGTATTCCCTTAACACCACGTAGTGGGTGCATAGCAAGTTCGAAAACATTTCCCACATTTGCCGCGCATAATTTCTCCTGGTTTAAAGCATACTACCCATTACATAGTATGCACTGAGTGATTGAAGTACGCACTAGGGACGGGATATCGCTATCGCGTTGAACTCTTAAAGGCGAAGCTTAAGGGTCCCCCAATTTTTTCAATGCTATTACGTGCGTCAGTCGATTGAATGTTCCACACTAATAACGATGGGCACTCGGGGCTTTGCGAAATGGACGATTCGTCAGAACGGTGAGATGTATTTCAGAGGCCGATCATTGGTCGGGTTTCCGGCACAAGTGCAGACAATGCACACTTCAATCTATATATATATATATATATATAGCCACGCACGTTTCTTTTACTGTTTTCGGTTTCCGCCCACAAAGACTATCAGCAGTACTAGCCGCAGACCGCGCCTTAGTGTTCCAGAAGCTTCTCGGATGTAGTAGATCGTTTTGTTAATTGCACGCAAGACGCCAACACTCAAGATTATTCCAGAGCTTGCGCGACGACTAGAGATAAGGCTATAATGTTCGACGCGTGATTAATAAAAGCCAGCGCGTTCTAACGAAGTTCAGTTGATCGACGGCCGACACTCCGTTCGCCGCTATCAGTGCCAGTGTGTATTCGTGTGATCTGACTTTCCGTTTACCGGCCGCAAGTTCGGCCTAATAAACAGTTTCATCTTGGACCTACCCACTGCTGCCTTCGTCCACGTCACGACCACGTGACATCTGCTGCAGGTGCTGTGCGTTCATGTTCCGGACGCCCCCGTCAAACCGTGAACCCAGCCCCAGTCGTGAAGGAGACGTCGACGGCAACCTCGATCAGCGAGCTAGCCGCAGGCAACGAGGGCTACCTCCAGAGTTCGGGCCCCTACCGGATAAGACTCGAAATACCAAGGCCACGACCACTACTGCGACCACTATGACAGCCACTGCACCAACTCTCGGCACGGTCGTGATGCAGCAGCCAAGGGAGCCACCGACTTTCCGTGAATCATCGTTGGAAGACCCGGGGACCTGGCTGGAGACGTACGACCGAGTGGCCAGCCTCAACCACTGGGACTCGGAAGAGAAGCTACGTCGAGTCTACTTCTACTTGGAAGACGCGGCAAGAACCTGGTTTGAGAACCGGGAGTCTGCACTTCAAACCTGGGATCTCTTCCGCGGCGCATTCCTGGACACGTTCACGAGCATCGACCGCAAGGAAACGGCAGCTTCTTTGTTGGAGACCCGGGTACACGAGAAAGTGGCGATCTTCGTCGAAGAAATGACCCGGCTGTTCCGCCACACTGGCTTGGACATGCCCTAAGGAAAAAAAGGTCCGCTTCCTCATGAAAGGAGTGAAAGAAGAACTTTTCGCCGGACTTGCGCGCAACCCGCCGAAGACGGTCTCGGAATTTGTTTCGGAGGCCACAACCATCGAGAAGACACTGGAGATGCGCACCCGGCAATTCAATCGCCGCTCGACGCCAGGCTACGCCGACATTCAATCCCTCTGCTCAGACGACCTGCGCGAGACCATAAGGGCCGTAGTGCGCGAGGAGCTTCGTCGAATGCTCCCGTCATCCCAGCCGCAAGTTTCCTCGATCGCAGGTATTGTTCGGGAGGGAATCCAGCAGTCGTTGGTTACCCCTGAACCGCAACAACCTCAGCCGCAAGCCATGAGCTACGCTGCTGCTGCAGCACGTCGTAATGCTCCACCGTCGCGCCCACGTGGAGACGTCGCACCACCGCGGTTCCGCCGCAGACACCGCCGCCACCACCACCGATGCCATACCGTCTACCAGCTGGCCAGCGCAACGCTCCGCGAAAAACCGACGTTTGGCGCTCCCCTGACCACCGCCGACTGTGCTATCACTGCGGAGAACTGGCCACACCTACCGCCGCTGCCAGTACCGCCAGATGGGACTGCGCGGTTTCGCCATCGACGCGCCGCGTCCACAGCGGGGTGAAAGACCAAGCGACATCGCTGACTACCTCGCAGGAGCTCAGTGGACACCCCGACGACCATCTCGCTCGCCGTCGCCTGGCCGCTACATGTCACCGCACCGCCGGCAGTACGCTGGCCCGAACCGGGGCCGATCCCGCATAGCCCTTACTCGGAAAACTAAGGGTAGCAATTGATGGAGGTGCGGTTGCTGTACGACGAACTACCGAAGATCCTCCCCCGCCACCGACGACGACGCCGCAAGGAAATCTAAAGAACCCGTCGCAAGACGAACGAGGCCCTGACGTGGAAACTCCGCAGCCCAAAGAAGACCTCACTACGCAACGTGGAACCGGCGGAACAAACCGACGCAGCCGTGACCCGACGCCGCGACCTAACCACAACGCGAGACGACGAACTAGCGACCTCGACGTTCTTATCGACGGCCACGGCGTGACCGCTCTCGTGGACACTGGGGCCGACTATCGTCAGTGGGCCATTCGCCGCCAAGCTGAAGAAGGTAAAGACCGCTTGGAGTGGACCCGAAATCCGGACACCTGGAGGCCACCTCAAAACGCCGATTGGAGTCTGCACGGCGAGAGTCACCGTCCGTAACCGGACTTATCCTGCGAGCTTTGTAATCTTACAAAACTGCTCCAGGGATGTGATACTTGAAATGGACATCTTAAGTGACCACGGCGCCGTCATCGACCTAAGGTCGGAGTCTATAACACTAAGCTCAGATAAAGCACTCCCGCCCCTCGCGACGCCAGGGAACCATGCATAGGATGTGATAGAAGAGCAGGTGACCGTTCCGCCGTTCTCTAGCATCATTATTTCCGTCGGCACCGAAAATCCTGCGAACCTTGAAGGCATCATCGACGGAGATCAGCACCTACTCCTGAACCGTCAAATTTGCATCGCAAGAGGTATAGCCGAGCTGCGTGACGTTAAAGCAAAGGTAGTGCTGACAAATTTCAGCCACGAATATGGGCACCTCAACATTGGTACGACGGTCGCCTACATCGACGAATGCGTGGCCGCCAGCAATGCTTTCGCCCTCTTCGAAGCTGCCGAACCTGCTCCGACGAATCGAGATCCCGAACCAGATTTTGACGTCAACCCGAGCCTCCCGAAGCACAAGCAAGACCAGCTCAAAAGTCTGTCCTTGCAATTCAAGGACTGCTTCTCGTCGTCGTCAAGAATTCGACAAATACCAGTCGCAAAACATCGCATCATAACAGAAGAAAATGCGAGACCACTCCGCTAGAGCCCGTACCGAGTTTCAACGCGAGAACGCGAGGCCGTAAAGCAGTAAGTCGACGAAATGCTACGCGACGACATCATCTAGCCTTCAAAGAGTCCTTGGGCGTCACCCGTGGTGTCAGTGAAGCAAAAGGACGGAACCCTCCGTTTCTGCGTCCATTATCGCTGCCTGATCAAAATCACGACGGACGTGTATCATCTCCCACGTATCCACGACGCCCTGGACCGACTACACAACGCGATTTATTTTTCGTCGATGAACCTGAAGACCGGCTATTGGCAGATCGAGGTCGACGAGAGAGACCGAGAGAAGACTGCCTTTATCACACCAGACGGCCTCTTCGAGTTCAAAGTCATGCCCTTCGGTCTTTGCTCGGCACATGCGATGTTCCAACGTGCTATGGGTACTGTACTGGCCGGCTTGAAGTGGTAGACCTGCCTTGTGTAATTGGATGACGTCGTTGTGTTTTCTTCAAACTTCGACGAACATCTCCGGCGCCTTCAAGCTGTACTTGAAGCAATGAAGGCATCTGGGCTCACCCTGAAGCCACAAAAGTGCCGCTTCGCAAACGAGGAACTTCTGTTCTTGGGCCACGTCATCAGCAAGTCTGCAGTTCGCCCCGACCCGCGAAAAACAGCTGCAATCGCTGCATTCGCGCCGCCCACCGACAAGAAGGCCGTTCGCCGATTTCTCGGCTTGTGCACCTATTATAGACGCTTCGTCAAGAAATTTTCACGCATCGCAGGGCCACTAACTCAACTCACTAAAAACGAAGTGGAATTCAAGTGGGGAGCGGCGTAAGTCGAAGCATTTCAAGAATTGAAACGACGCCTGCAGATGCCTCCAATACTTGCGCATTTCGGCGAACACGCCGACACGGAAATCCACACCGACGCAAGCAGCGTAGGACTCGGCGCCGTTCTTGTCCAGAGAACTGCCGGCGTGGAAAAGGTTATCAGTTATGGAAGCCGGTCGCTATCCAAGGCGGAAGCCAACTACTCCACAACAGAAAAGAAGTGCCTTGCCATCATCTGGGCAACGTCAAAGTTTCGCCCCTACCTCTACCGCAGGCCCTTCGAAGTTGTGAGCGACCACCACGCCTTGTGTTGGCTAGCTAACCTTAAGGACCCTTCCGGTCGTCTCGCAAGATGGAGTCTGAGATTTCAAGAATTCGACGTCACCGTCGTTTAAAGTCCGGACGAAAACACTCTGACGCCGACTGCTTGTCTCGCGCCCCCGTCGACCGGCTGCCGCTGGATGACCAGGAGGATGACTTCTTCTTGGGAACCATAAGTGCCGATGACTTCGCAGAACGACAGCGAGCAGACCCGGAACTCAGGGGCCTTGTGGAGTACCTCGAAGGCAAGACCGCCATTGTCCCATGGCATTCAAGCGAGAACTCGCGTCGTTTTTCTTGCGAAACGGCGTTCTCATAAGGAAGAAATCCTCGCCACTTCGAGCCGACTACCTTATCGTAGTGCCTGCAGCAATGCGACCAGAAGTCCGCCAGGCACTACATGACGACCCGACGGCTGGACACCTCGGACTTTCCCGCACACTCGCAAGAGTACAGGAAAAGTACTACTGGCCGCGCCTTGCCTCCGATGTCGCCCGCTACGTAAGGGCGTGCCAGAACTGTCAGCGACGGAAGACACCACCCGCAAGACCAGCAGGCTTCCTTCAGCCGATCGAGCCTCCTTGGCAACCGTTACAGCAGATCGGGATGGACCTCCTGGGGCTGTTCCCAACGGCGACATGCTGAAATAAATGGATCGTCGTGGCTACCGACTACCTCACCCGCTAGGCCGAAACAAAGGCCCTGCCTAAAGGCAGTGCCGCCGAGGTAGCCAAATTCTTCGTTGAGAACATCGTCCTTCGACATGGCACCCCAGAGGTTCTCATCACCGACAGAGGTACGGCGTTTACTGCTGACCTAACTCAGGTGATCTTCAGATACAGCCAGACAAGCCACCGCCGGACCACCGCCTACCACCCACAGACCTACGGCCTGACCGAGCGTCTAAATAAGACCATCGCCGACATACTGGCCATGTACGTCAGTAGCGTAGCCAGAAATTTTTTTCGGGGGAGTTCAACCACACTTTATGTATGTTCGTGCATGCGTTTGTATGTGTTCGTGCATATATACGCAAGCAAAACTGAAAAATTTCGGGGGGGGGGGGGGTTCAACCCCTCCCAACCCCCCCCCCCCTGGCTATGCCACTGATGTACGTTGACGTCGAGCACAATACGTGGGACGCTATCCTTCCGTACGTCACTTTCGCGTAGAACACGGCCGTACAGGAAACGACGCAGATGACGCCATACAAGTTGGTCTACGGACGGAGCCTGGCAACGATTCTTGACGCCATGTTACAAAACGTCACCGACGAGGAAAACATCGACGTCACCGCCTACCTACAGCGCGCCGAAGAAGGCCGACAACTCGCCCTCCTGCGAATCAAGAATCAGCAGACGACCGACAGCTGCCGGTACAATCTTCGGCGACGCTTCGTGGAATACCAGCCCGGCGACCGCGTTTGAGTGTGGACGCCGATACGACGACGTGGACTTAGTGAAAAACTTCTGCGACGCTACTTCGGACCGTATAGAGTGCTTCGACGTCTCGGCACACTCGACTACGAGGTTGTCCCCGACAGCATTTCGAACTCTCAACGGCACCGTGCGCGACCTGAAGTCGTCCATGTCGTGCGCCTCAAGCCGTTTTACGCGCCGTAGTGAACCTGAGGAGTGTACTTTTTTTTTCATTAAACTTTCTTGCTTGTGCGTATTGTTTATTGAACTTTCTTGATTTATTGTCGTTATTTATTGTTGCATGTATTTTTCCCATGTGTCCTGTTCTAAGCATCGGGACGATGCCTTTTAGAAGAGGGGGGCAATGCCACGCGTGTTACTTTTACTGTGTTCGGTTTCCGCCCACAAAGACTATCAGCAGTACTAGGCGCAGACCGCGCCTTAGTGTTCCAGAAGCTTCTCAGGTGTAGTAGATCATTTTGTTAAGATTGCACGCAAGACGCTAACAATCAAGATTATTCCAGAGCTTGCGCGACGACTAGTGATAAGGCTAGAATGTCCGACACGTGATTTATAAAAGCCGGCACGTTCTAACGAAGTTCAGTTGATCGACGGCCGACGCTCCCGTTCACCGCTATCAGTGCAGTGTGTATTGCTGTGATCTGACTTTCCGTTTACCGGCCACAAGTTCGGCCTAATAAACGGTTTCATCTTGCACCTACCGACTGCTGCCTTCTTCGACGTCAGGACCACGTGACAATATATATATATATATATATATATATATATATATATATATATATATATATATATATATATATATATATATATATATATATTGTAAGGAAGCAAGCGCGGCGTCCAGGCGCTGGCGCGAGCTCGGCTAGGGGGACGAAGAGAACGAAGAGGTGGAGAATAAGAACAGCCGGCCTACTGAACAGGCGTTGTCTCTTGTTCCTCTGTTTAGTTCATGACAATGGCGCAGTCATCGAAAGGCTTTGAAGAACCCCAGCTGTTAGCTTGAGGTGACGCGTCTTCCTGAGGAACGCCGTCACGCTTCCTCGATGATGGAACCCGCAAGTCGACCACCGCGGCAAGTATCGATCCCACCACCAGCGGACGGCGTCCAGGCCTCCATTGTGGTTCCGGGTAACTTGCCTGGCGACGTGCTACTTCGCGACAACAATGCGCACGGGCTCCTCTCGCCTAGGGAAGGCGTACATGCCTCCTCGGTACCTGGCAACCTGTCGGCGCTTCAAGCACCGTCCGTGGACGGCGTCCAGGCCTCCTCGGCGGTTCAACATCGCTTCGCCGACGCCGCAGTAGCAGTTCACGACACGACACCGCACGGGTTCCGCTTTCCTGGGAACGTGGTTGACGCTTCCAACTGCTTGGATTCCGTGCCCAAGACCCTAACCAGATCTGTATTTCCAAATGACGCCGTCCACACGTCCTTAGCCATGGATTGTGCCACCGTGAATGTCGGAGACGCTGTATCTTCCTCAGATGCCGGCCCTGGCTCTCGATGCGGATCACCCGACAGCGCCGCGGAGCTGCAGCATACCATCGCGCAACTCCGCGTCACGACTAACACCTTGATAGCGTCGAGCTCCCAGCTGTCTCCTGCCACTTTGCCAACATCGTGCGCAATCAATGTCATGTTGGCTACGGCCGCCTCGCAAGAACTTGAGGCAAGTTCACCTCAGAACCGCCGCGCGCTCCGGCGTTCCCTCACGGAGCTCTCAGAGCAACTGGGCTGCTTGGCGCGGGTACACCTCCGGATTTTCGCCCGCCGTCCCGCCATCGACGGCTCCCTGCGAACTACCAGTGTTCCGCGGCTTTCAGGACAACGTCTTCGAGTGGATTTCCACCATGAACTCGTTCGGCACCCTCCATGCTTGGTCGGAAAATCACAAATAGCTGGTGGCCATCGACCGCCTTCAAGATGCCGCCAAGGCGTGGCATGCCTACGAAAGGATCACGCAAAGATCCTGGACAGAGTGGTGTGCGAGATTGACAAGTATATTTCGCCCACTTTTCGATTGTTGCGACCGCTTTCCTGCTGACCAAGACTCCAGCACTCATGAAAGCTGCGAGGAACACAACCTCGATGGTGCACCTCGGGTGTCCACGAATCTGCCCTCCGTTGGAGATCGTGCTCCTTTGGCGCACCCCCTTGATTGCCCGTCGGTGCCCTCGAGCCCGGCAAGGGAGAGCTTCTGTGGCTGCTCTACAAAAGACGTCGGAAGCAATGGCTGCGCTCCGCTGCTTGTCTCCGCCCCTGCGCCAGTATCCGACGCCATAACATCGCTAAGGGAGGCCGAGAACACTACTCATGCAGCGCAGTTGGAGGAGCGGGCGCCAGATTCGCCGTCGCAGGGACACGCGCAGATGCCAGCTCCTGTCGTGTTTGGCACGCCTCCAGTACAGGCACCGGAAGTATTCCTGCCTTCCATTGCAGTGCTCGCCGACCCACTGGAGCCGCTTCCTCGCCTTCTAGAGAAGTCACCGACCCAATCTCCCCTCTATCGACTTGCGGTACAGGATACAAAGAAAGGAGAAAACATGTGGTCAACAGGCACTCATCCGGAAGTTGCCAGGGCGCGCCTCTCTCTCCTCGGTGGGGATATAACGGAAGCCAGAAAACGCAACCTCAAGAACACCAAGAAACAGCCTCGCAACTGCAAGAAATGCGTGGTAAACGCACACCGAGGAAACGTGGCAACCCGGTTGGCTCCTCGGATGCTGCTCCGGCATCTTCTTCTTGGTGAGCCGCATGCCCCGTTTTCTCCGCGCCCCAGCCAATGCCGGCTGCCCGATTCATTGTTGACAGCTGAGGCGACGTCGCATCGGGGCCGAAGTCGACCGCCGCGACAAAGCCAATGTCGCCCCCCAGAATGTACGTCAGCTGGGCCAGACAAGCCGCTATCATCACAAACGGTACTGACACAAAACCGACCACAGCGGTACAGCCAAAACCGCCCTCCAGAGTTCTCTTTGCAAGAACATCCAGACGGGCTGCAACGCTGGGAAGACCAACCACCGAGGAAAAGCCAGTGCAGACCACCAGAGACGATTGATACCGGTGACGGTGCAGTGTTTATGAGGGCTACAGACGAGACATTGCGGACAAAATGCCATATTTGCAGCGTGGCCGAGTGTAAGGAAGCAAGCGCGGCGTCCAGGCGCTGGCGCGAGCTCGGCTAGGGGGACGAAGAGAAAGAAGAGGTGGAGAATAAGAACAGCCGGCCTACTGAACAGGCGTTGTCTCTTGTTCCTCTGTTTAGTTCATGACAATATATATATATATATATATATATATATATATATATATATATATATATATATATATATATATATATATATATATGTGTGTGTTGTTTGTGTGGGTAGAATATACAGGGTGTCCAGCTATCTTTAGCCAAGGGCTAAAAAATAAAATTATTTGAGGCAGGCGAGTGAAGTCAGTTGAATATTGCTTACAGCTATCTTGCGCACTAGAGGCAATTTTTTCTTTTTGTAATTAACTAATTTGTTAATTATGATTAATTGACTAACTTGATAAATATTGACTTTACGCAAGAAATGAGCGTTGGAAAGTACGAGAGCGTCTTCAGAAATCCCCATTGCATTATTTACGATAAAGAAAGTTTTACGCGTACCATTTTTTCCGTGCTGCAAAGAAAGCCCGCGAAATACAAAAAAATACCACGTGACTAGCGCATTCGCGCGCCGCGACCGTGCTGCTCTCAGCCGTACTTGGAGCGAGCAAAATCAGCTGCGACCACGACCCGCCGGCTGCGCTGCAGCGGTAGGCCGATAAGTTGGCGGTGGTTTCTTGGCCCGTTGCCAGCCAGTTGGCGCGCGTGACTGTGCAAGTTGTGGCGAGCGCGGGCGAAGAAACCACCGTAAACTTAACGGCCTACTGCTGCAAAGCAGCCGGCGGGTCGTTGTCGCAGCTGATTTTGTTCGCTCAAACCACGGCTGAGAGCAGCACGGTCGCGGAGCGCGAATGCGCTAGTCACATGGTATTTTTTGTATTTCGCGGGCTTTCTTTGCAGCACGGAAAAAATGGTACGCGTAAAACTTTCTTTATCGCAAATAATGTAATGGGGGTTTCTGAAGACGCTCTCGTACTTTGCAACTCTCATTTCTTGCGTAAAGTCAATATTTATCAATTTAATAAATTAATCATAATTAAAAAACAAGTTAATTACAAAAGAAAAAATTGCCTGAAGTGCGCAAGATGGCTGTCAGCAATATTGAACTGATTTCACTCGCCTGCCTCAAATATAGTATTTTTTAACCCTTGGCTAAAGATAGCTGGGACACCCGGTATATAATTTTGAAAGATTGTGCTCACGATCGGCCCACACGAAGAACATATCATCAAGGAAACGTCGGTAGAACATCGGCTTGGATGGAGAATTTTCGAGGAAAGGAATCTCTAAACATGCCATGAAAATATTTGCGTAATTTGGGGCCATTTTGGTTCCCACGCAGTTCCATTGGCTTGTAGGTAGTGTTTGTGGTCGAATTCAAAGTTATGTTTGAGTACAAGATTTTGAAGTGCCTCTAAGGCGCTTTGATCGCACTCACTCGGCGATATACTTTTTCCATAGGCGGCGATTGTGGCGGCGATTTCTTCTGTACGGGGAATGTTGGTGTACAGTGATGATACATCCATGGTGACCAAATAGCTTTCTGGTGGTACACCATATATATATATATATATATATATATAGCGATTGGGTTTATTGAGGTATGAGGTCGCAATGAAGAAGCGCCGAATGGTAGGCAATTCAATGCTGGCAAAGACAGCACAGGCTCACGCGCAATCACAGCACCGGTCTTTTTTCGTCCTCTTTCACCGGCGCATACCCCTTGGTGCATCTGTTCCAGTACAATACCCCCGGGCTAAGCGTAGCCATCCTGGCGACTCAGGGCATTCGCAGAATCATGGGGTCATAGTACGACTTTAGACGGTCGACATGTACGGTCTCGCGTTCCCGACGGCGCAAGTCTGGCGACTGTGTGAGGGGCTCGGCGAAGTAGTTCACTGGCGAGGGCCTCATTGTCTCCAGTCTCGCATTAATGCTTTGCCAACCGTTTGATGCGAAAAATGATCATTTACAACTTATAAACGTGTAACAAATTGTTCTAGTTTATTATCAAGAAAAACATGATCATCTCACCTTCTGGAATGATACAGAATTACATTCCAAAGTTAAAATATAAAGTTATCATTCAACGTCATTTATAATTCTATATATATAACAATGTTTTCTATTAGACATACTGCTGCCTTAATCTATCAAGTACAGCAACAAGTGGTGGGCTTGACGGCGGCACTTGTTTTATCCATGAAGTAATCTGTCAAATGGCAAGATGAGCTGCAATGTACGCAGGTAATTCAAAATTGCATACAGTGTCATACACTTAATGAAACGCAAAAAAAAGGAGGGTCAATTTAACGTGGACCTACTATAACTTCCCAAGTGGTCACCGAATAGCCTAATTAAATGAGTTTATTGCCTCAACGATCGATGGTTCCAAAAATTTTTAGAATGTGTCAAGTATGAGCGGAGTTAGGGAAGTTAGTCGCACAATTTAATCGCTTTTTCTCAACATTTCTGGCAGCGAGCGCCTTGGAAGCTACGCAGGGAGAGACTATACACCATTACCAGCAGGTCATAGCTGAGTCCTGAAGGTGAATTCCGTGTTCTCTTCAATGGGTGGTTGTCAGAGCAGAGATTGACAATAACTGATGATAACAAAGCATGAATAGACATGGATATACAGCACACATGTAGTGAAAGAAAGCACAATACAAACGCTGTAATTGACTCGATGATTTGCAATTCATTGATAACCCCATCCTTTGTTAAAGCACATTTCCGCCATATCGGAAATACTTGATTATTTAACGCTGATATTTTTTTCGCTTACTCTTCGATGTCAGCTGAAAGTGCTCAAAAATACCAAGCGCATCAGAAATGCTAGGCTGTGTCATTTTAAAAACAGTTTTCGCCATGCATCACCTCTCCTCACAGCAGCCAGCGCCAAAAATTGCTACAGTTTACTCAAAAAAGAGCTCTCCAATTACGGCCGCATTTTGCCAACTGGTGCTGCGTCAAAAATCATTGTACGAGATCGGGGCACCCAACTTCCTTCGTGGCGGACCTGCTCTACTCGTGGCCGCTGTTTCTCGGACTGTTGTTCGGATTGGTTAGAACTGCTCTGATCGCGTCTTCATTCATTGCGGTGTCGCCGCTTATGAATGAAGTGGCCGGCTGCTGCCGCCAAGATCAAGGAATATCGTGCACATAGAAGGGCGCCCAAGGATACAAAATTATTGTCATGCAGGGCAAGGTGGTCGTTGGGTATTTTCATGTTGCTTCTTTGTGAAAAAAAAAAACGATTAGGCACCGTCATCACTGCTTTCATTCCTACCGAAGGTTTTAGTGCTGTTGTCAACCATACTTCAGCTGTGTATAATCTTGTGCCTAAAATTTGCAATTATAAACCTCCAACGCATGAATGACCCTTTTTCAAGAGCGACTCAACAAGACAGTTGTGATTTCTCATTGAGAGGCCGCGGGTCCAGCACTGGTTCTTCGCGGCTTAGGAAAGTGGAATGTCGCACGAAATGTGCTGTCACAGATCATGCCACTGACAGCAGTAGCCTAGAGGATCAGTACCTCTTAACATTATCCGGAAACTACATGGTCAGGTTCAAGGTGCCTTCAAGGCACCCAATACAGGCTGATACAAGAACCCGTTTTTTTATTTAATTATTATTCAGGACGATCACAACGACTATATAAATCCGAGTTTTTTTCTGGAGCCTTCTGGAAAAATGCATTGGCTGTGGCCTTGTGAATAGTAAGAACCAAATAATTTCGCTGCGATATCACAGATTTTTAACAAGTTTTGAACATGCTATTTTCCATGCAGTAAAAACGACATGCCTATATATAATATACTTTACAGTATGTGCTGTTTGCATCGACTATAATCTTAATTTACAAGTAAGCTTTGCCGTAAAGTTCAAAGCACTTTCATGGTGGTGGCCCGAATACAGATTTTCAATATTATTGTTTAACTTTTTTTATGAATACGGCATATCGCCAGGCTAAACCGTGAGATACATTTGTTCGTAAACCGGATGATTTCAATTTGCATTCACGTCAACCACAAGCGATACTGATACGTACTTTCTGCTATTGTGTTCATATACAGCTTGTACATTGGTCCCCGGGGGCATCTTCTTAAGCAGGTGCCATGTGAGTTCCTTCACCACGATCCGTATCTGACGTAGACACTGACTCACACAAACGAAAGTTTTTGCTTCGCTGTGATATGTGCTAAAAGAAGACTATTGTAAGGATAGAATCAATGTCGGGTGACTGCACCTTAGAAACTCTTGGGAAGCCGCTTTAGCTTATAAGCTTCACGCAGATGGGACCGACAAACTGATGTTCTCAAAGGAAATCAGCCGTCACTTCCTACTATCTACCCCTTTCCGTTTAAACTTCGGTGTGTCTTTTTTCTAGTCAACCTTGCCTTGAAATATTTTCTGATTATTTCCTGCAGCTAAGGTTAACCTACGGTGAATGACCTGTTTTAGATAAGTATATTTCATATCAGTAGTTTTACACTGCAGGTCCTCAGATGTCTGTTTGCTGCCACGTTCCGTCATGAGTGTATCAGACAGTTCCTAAACAGTTCTTTTTACCGGCCACATTCACAATTTTTCGTTACACAAAAAAACACGTCATTTTGTGATATTGAACCAGCCACGACAAAACCCAGGGGAATTGTGTGCGAAAACTTAGTCTAGAAATGTGCGCCGCATTATTTACGCCTTTCTCGCTTGCACCAGCAAAGCTATTTGCACCATGAAATTCGGTGCATTTTCATTACAAAACGCTGTTTATGACAATAAAAAAGCAGGCCCTTGAAACAGACGAAAAATGGAAATCATAGAATTTGGAGAAGCAAATCCCCGTGAGTTTAAATTGTAGCGGAAGAGAACGCACTACCAACTTAGGAGACAGGCCTGACCACGCATTCCACCAACATCCTCTCCGACCACTTGCTAAGACACGACTTTTCACAAGATACCAAGGTCTGTGAGAACTCTGAGACCGCGCAGCACAAGCCTCAACCAATTGTAACGGCTTCCGACACGGACTTCCCGCCTGTACGCAGCGCAGCTCCAAGAATTGCTGACTTGAGAACGTCAAGGAGCCCTACAGGGACAACTGCACAAGAGTACAAGACACGTCGCAGGTCAGCGCGGGTACCTGACCCCCCGCAGACGTCTAATCGCATACAAAAACGTCCCTTGAACCGGTGCAAAACGCGCAGACGGCCCCGCTGGGTGCTGCATGTAGCGTTACCGGGTCCACCACTTTCTGCCGGGTTTTCCAGAATGTCACATGACAAAGGCAAGCTTTCCGGGAAACCGCAACCATGGCGATGCAGTAAGGGCCGCCCGCCAGAGGCGTCGTCAAGTTTCCGGAAGACGTCCAAACATGGACGAGCCTGACCACAGCGACCAAGCCAATTCCGCCCGCCAGAAAACGCACTAGCAGATCGTCAAGCTGAGGCGCAGCGTGGCCGAGACCGACCACCGAGATTCACCCAGTGCCGCCCACCAGAAGCATTCTCGGCCGCTCCGCACGCCCCGCAGTCATGGCCGAGTGTGACGACAAAGAACGACACGAGTTGGGCGCGTGGGGATCCAGGGCGAAGCAGATTAAGACGAAGACCAGATTAAAACAGTTGGCCTTGGTACTATATATATATATATATATATATATATATATATATATATATATATATATATATATATATATATATATATATATATATATTGTAATGATGACAAAGTGGTGCTCGGGCACGGGCGCATACTCGGCTAGCGACAGAAGAGACGGAAGTTAGAATAGAACAGCCGGCCCGCAGCAAGGGTGCTGTCTCTGTCTCTCTTATTTCGTTAAAAAAAAAAAATATATATATATATATATATATATATATATATATATATATATATATATATATATATATATATATATATATATATATATATATATATATATATATATATATATATATATTGCGATGAGGTTGATGAGGTTTATTGAGGCGATGAGGTAAGGCAGAAGGGATGTATGGTAAAGCAGTGGATGGCTGGCAAAGGCTTGCTTGTTTGCTCGTTTGTACCTCTGCTTTGGCTCGTACCCACTACGGGTTAATGGCCATTTAACCACCGGTTAATATAATGGGGAAAAAGTTAAAATTATGATGAAGGAAAATGATTGAATCACACATCTAGGAAATATAGAAAAATTGAACACGGACAATATCATGTACGAACTAAGTAAGTATAGAGGTATTAATTAAAATTAATAAATTATACAGACGTCCAAAGTACTATATTTTGATTGCCAAAAACCTAACAAGTAATTCTTCTTGTGTCTCTAAGAAATTCGCAGACGGCTATGCCGATGTTCCCCTTGCGTTGGCCCAGAGAAGCCCCAAGTAATTGAACTTTTTCTGAATTAAAAGTAATTCTTAATTATGTGAATAAAATACCGAAATGTTTTTTTTTCCTATGGCTTGTGAAACGCGGGAAAGTAAGTAAAATGTGATCGCTGTTTTCAGGCTCTTCAGCAAAAGCAAAGGGGAGATGGCACCCGACCAGACCTGTATAAATAAAAATTAAGAGGCGGAATCCGGCTTCAAAATTTTGTGAAACATTTAAAATAGGAATCCGAGACTGATCAACTGTTGTTAACTGTTTAATCTCAGCAATCGGTCTTCGTCTTCTCTTCTCGCTAACGCTCCTCCTCTCCTTCTGTTCGGAACATTACGTCATCCGGGTGTCTTATCGCCATCCTTCCGCGGTTGTTATGGCACCAGGTTACCCACAGTTGTCACTTCTGTCTTGCTCGCTGGTCCTTCGAAGTACACCGACTTCAGTATACTTTGTTGTTTCACCGTTTTGAGGACGTCATAAGGACCTGTAAAAGCATTCTTCAAATGATCAAGACCTTTTCGCACAAGTACCGTGTCTCCGGGTTATATTAGGTGTGCGGATTGCATGGCGCAAGTCTTAGTACTTCTTCCATGAACTTTTGGACTTGTTGATTTCCTCTATCGTTTTCTTGCGTTCAGGAATATAAATCTTCCCTACTATACCGAGTTGCTAATCTGCTGGTAGCCACGTCGTCTTCTGAAAGTTGGCAAACTGATGGCTGCAGGCAAGTCCAGCCGTGTGAGATTGATTGTGATGCCTCGCCGCTGCCTCAAGGGCGCACATCCATCCTCCACGGAAGTCATCATATATGGAAATGAAAGTGTTCAAGTCATGGATGAGGAGTTCCGCGAGAGAGTTTTCTTCGGGATGATATGGTGTTGCGAATCTTAACACTACTAACCCCAGCCAAGCATCAAAGTACTCAGCGTTGAAAATCATTCGCCGTACCACGAAATGCTCCCCGAAATTCCTGGTTTGACGGGCCCCAGTGGACTACCACGCAATGTGTAGCACACCACCGTGCATTACCGGACCGCATGCGCATCAGCGCACCGCAGCACACTTCCTTACAGCATTCGCATAGCTGAAGCAGAATTCGAAGCAATGCTCCGCGAAGGCATCACCCGCCGCTCCGACGGCCCGTGAGCCTCGTCACGGCACCTTGCCCCGAAGAAGACCAAAGGCTGGCGGCCCTGTGGGGAACTACCGCGCCCTCAACGCACGCACCATCCCGGACAGATACGCCATTCACCACATACAGCCCTTTGCCCATCGTATTCATAGCTGCAACGTCTTCTCCGTGTTAGTCTTCTCCGTGTTAGACTTGGTGAAGGCCTACACGCAAATACCATTAATCCAGACGACGTCCCGAAAACCGCAATCATTACTCCCTTTGGTTTGTTTGAGCTTTCCGTCATGAGGTCTGGGCTGAGGAACGCTGGACAAATCTTTCAACGCTTCATGGGTGAAGTCGTCCGCGGCCTCGACATCTGCTTCGTCTACCTTGACGGCACATTGGTCTTTTTCCGCAACGCCGAAGAACACCACAAGCACATCGCCAACTGTTCCAACGCCTTGGTGACCACGGCGTACTCGTCAACGTCCAAAACAGCACGCTCGGCGCTTCCACCGTCTCTTTCCTCGGCCACGAAGTTTCTTCAGAGGGAACTTCTTTTACTTGTCCTCCGTCTTTAGCGCTGTTTTTATGTGAATTATGTCTTACCAACTCGCCCAAGCCACCACTTTAGGAACTCGACCCTTGCCTCAATGCATCCGGCTTACAGAACTACCCTCAACCCACCACCGCTAAAGACCTTCGCCGTTTCTTCGGTATGCTAAACTTTTACAGGGTTTTCTTGCTGCACGCCGCTTACTACCAGGCTCCCTCCACGATGCGCTGGCTGTGCCACGAGGAAACCAATCCCTCCCGTGGACAGCGACTTTAGCGAAAATTTTCGAAGAATGCCAAGCTGCTCTCTGCACCGCCACGCCTCTCACCCACCCCGTGCCAGATTCTCCCTTAGGGTTCTTCGCGGACGCATCTAGCTTTGCCTTCGGCGCCGCCCTCATGCAATGCGTAAGCAACACCTGGCATCCCTTGGCGTTCTTTTCCAAGAGACATTCTGCTCGGAAAACAACCTCTTCTACTATCAATTCCTCCGACGAAACCACGACCCCTGCCCCGACGAGTTCGCCAGCTTACTACAGAGAACTACTGGCGATATACAATGCAGTACAACATTTTTGCCATATACTCGAAGCACAGCACGGCACAATCTATACCGACCACAAGCCTCTGACCTACGCCTTCTCTCAGCGCCGCGACAAACTCCCGCCGGTCCAGCAGAACCAGCTCTCGTTCATTGCCCAGTTTACGACCGACAATGAACATGTCAGCGGGAAAGACAATGCGGTCGACGGCGCATTTTGATGTGGCAGCTACCACCGCTTCGCACATAACAGCTGACGTCGTCGTCCATCTCAGACTACGGACGGTGAACTGCAGGAACTTGTTAAGGGCGGGTCCTCACTACAGCTGCAGCAGATCCCGATACCTGGGTCAAGAACCGCTATGTACTGCGACATATCGACAGGACGAACGAGGCCCTTTATGCTCCTGTCCTATCGCCACGGCATTTTCGACGAGCTGCACAATCTCAGCCATCCTGGCATACGTGCCTCTCCACGCCTCGTGGCTGACGGTTTTGTGTGGCCCTCCATGCAGTGGGGTTGCCGTAAAAGGGCGCGCTCCAGGTCGGAGGTGCGACTCTCCGACCTGGACTTGGGAAGCCAGCTGGCAACTCTCGACCAGGCCCGGCGAGCCGCAGAAGCCAGTGGGGCCCTGGAATAGGGGCTTCACACATATGAACCTACCATCTGTGACCATAAATAAAGTTGTTGTTCTTCTTCCAGCATTCAGTGCCCACGCATTAAAATCACCAGGTACGTCAAATCACCGCTCGGATTATTCTCTTCGCCCTCCGGTCGGTTTCTGTACGCCCACCTCGACATCTTCAGCACGTACATCTCGACATCTTCCTCCCAGATAGACCCTATCGGTACTGTCTTGCCGCCATCGATCGGTAAACTTGATGGTCTGAGGCATGGCCCCTCGAAGGAATCACCGCAGAAGAAATCACCTGGGTCTTCTTCACCGGGTGGGTTGCTCGCTTCGGCTCCCCTCACCGTGTCCCCACCGACCAAGGTTGACAGTTCGAATCACATTTTTCCAGGCTGCTCGGGCGGACCATTGGGTATGAGCGCTTCAGACTACCCGTTACCACCCGTGCGCCAGCGGGATGTTAGAGCGTTTCCACCCACAGTTCAACGCAGCCACGATGTGCGACCCGGACTCGAGCTGCCTTCAGGCCGTCGCAGGCGCCGCACTAGGTCTTGGCGCCGCCTTCAAGCCGGACATTCATGCTACACCCGCAGAGCTCGTCTACGGGGAACCACTCCGTCTCTCAGGTGGATTTGTCAGTGCGCTGGCATCACACACTTCGAGGACAGATCCCACCGACTTTGTCGTCCCCCCTCCGTCACAGCATTTCCGCCCTCTGCCGGTCACCTGCAGCTGACTACTGTAAACCTGCATCTTTCGCTTTTAAGGATCTGGCAACGTTCACGCACGCTTTCCTCTACGACGGCACCGTCCGCAGACCATTCCAGCCGCCCTACAGTGGACCCTAGCTAGTCGTTCACCACGACGACAAAATCTTTACCAACTGCAACGACTTCTGCGTTTCTGTTGACCGGCTGATGCTTCTGACAAACTCGGAAATGCCAGTACAACCACAGGTCTACCAACAACCACCGACGTCGCATCCCGCTTGTGTCACGACGCGTTCTGGACATCGGGTAAGCTTACCAAATTTCTACAAGCCCTCATGGCTCTGCAGACAGTGGGGGGTGATACGACGAGACACTGCACATCGATAGGCGCAGCGTCCGCTCGTCATCAGCTAGCCCGGCATGACACAGCTGCACGCTGTACAACGTTACGATAACATACACCGCCACCGTAGCGTCACCCGTGGCATGATCACCGGCTGTGCCTAAAAAAACGTGTTGCCCAACATGGAAGATGATTACTGTTCCACTACCTCTGACGAGCGTAGCATCAGAATGCTCGCTAATCCATATTTAAAATTTTTAGCGCGCACAAAAGACAAGGACAAGGAAGATAGACACGCGAGCACCCGTGCGCCCGTTGATGCTGCTGCTAGTTGAATAAGCAGTTCTTGCTTTTTTATGTTGGGATTCAGTCTTTCGTCAGCACGGCATCGCACATAATAGTTGGCGGTTCCTTGCCACCATCTCCATCTACGTATCGCGGGGACAACTTACAGCATATAAAAAAAACATGGTTGATCCCTCCGTCATAGGAATCGGTATAACACGAAAGTGAAACGTGTCCTTACAGAAGTAGTCGAATGTTTACTGCAAATTGATATAAGAGAGCTTGCACAATGTCTATTGGTGTGTTGACAGTTATAGCACCCTTTAACGTGGATGCGTCCACGTTGACGCTTGATGGTACATCTGTATCCCGACGACTAACGTCTATGATGAATGATTAAAGAAACCCTTGTCGTCATAGATGCTTGTGGTAGCTGTACGGTGAGACCGGAGTCAATGAAAGCGGTGTGGCAGCCAGAAGAGCGTCAATGATTGGGCGCCGAACTTGGGCTAAGGTCGCCTACTCGCGGCATGTTAGAGTTATTGAACAACGCTGCCCGACCAGAGGGAAACGCAACGCGCGTCGTGTCTTCCCCGTTGGCCGGCTGCGATTTTTCGCGGGGCGAGCTAGGAACATGGCTAGGGACGCGGAGTTACGGCCACGCGACGCACTCGCGCGTCGCACAGCTATTTTTGGTATGGACGGATGCTACGAGTGTGGATGCTAGGGGTAAGGTCACCACCTGGCAGTGTGTTAACGCGTCGGCAAATATTGCACATTTACTATTCAAAACACGCCGAATGGGACGGACGCGGAGAAACGCTTTGAAGAAACTAATCGTGCATTTCACGGTCATAATGCATTACTTCTCTTAGCAAGAGCACTGTGGGAGGACAGTGGTAGATATAAAAGGCTTGTTTTTAAAGCCGGCAAAGTATGTGACTGTGGCGCAGTGGATAGCGTGCCCGGCATCTCTTGTCGCGGACCTAGAGGTCGTAGGTTCGACTCCCGTTGACGGAACTTTTTTCTTTGTCTTCTGATCATGTGTATTTTTTCAACGTCATTTCCGTGACGGAAATACGTCACTCAAATCTTGGTGGACCCCGGCACAAAACACTTTCGTGTTAAAATAAGAATCAAATAAGATGTCACAACCGGCAGCTATACTGACGTTGCGCATTTGCACTATATGTCGCGAATATAGAAATTTTCTTAATTGTTGAACTTTCATATGCTCCTGATAACTGCGTGATTTTTTTTGCGCACTTATGGCTCCTCAACTGCGTATTCGCGAGAAAAGAAAGATAAACATGAAATATTGCACAATTAAGCTTGTTTTATTAGCCAAGTAGTGTACCTGCAGTATACACCAAAACACAACGGAGGTCAAGAAATTATGGTGCAACGGCTCATGAGCTCAATATTCGAAGCCTCACGTTACCCGATCGGGAAAAACCACTGGGGCGAGACAGAAGCCTTGAAGGTATGATTTTGGCAACCTTACAGTACAGCGTTTTCTCGCTTAGCGCGCCGCATTCACCGTCCCAACAGGCAAGATTACACCGGCCGTGCGCCAGCGAAAGCAGTCTGCTGTGACAGGAGCGGTTATCTACACATTCTGTAAGCTAGTCCAGCTCTCGAGTGTTACGCCAGTAAACATATAAGCAAATATGCAGGCCACCAGAGCGAAGCAAATATGCAGGCCACCAGAGCGAAGTTTCGCTGGAGCAAAATAATTAGTACTGTAGATTTACGCACAATGCAAGCTGATAACAACCATCAGTCACTGAAGTGAGAACACACAGCAAGGGTCATTTTGGCCCGTTATATCTCGTTAACAAAGCAAATGAGGACATATGATATTGAAACCGTGCATTGACTGACATAAGCGCTTTTCGCTAAAAAATTTTCGTGAAAATTGAGGCCAGGGTTCTTTTTATTTTTTTTTTGAAAATGCGCTTTCTGAAAAAAACTTGCTTTTTTAACTATTTTTTTTTTCATTTTTTACACTGCTTGTAGGAAAACGACCTTTCGCAGAAATATTTCAAAGGCCTTTTTCTATATGTGGCACAGTGCTGAAGTTTCTATGTAAAACAGCAAACGAGCGAAGACTCATCAAACTTAGCAAACATTTTCGATTTCGGCCTTGTTTGCGATTTTTAACATTTTTTCCGTTTGGAGGACAGCATCAAAAAAGGATGGATGTAGTTCACAGTATTGCCCATTAAAACCAACACCAAAATTTTTTGACGCCACATTTACAGTTCGCATTAAATTCAGCCGCGAAACCCAAAAATATTGCGGTGAGCAAAAACAAGACGCCCGCGCCACCACCTTTAAATATTTTCTTCTCCTGCTCGGAGCGTTTTTCGAAAATAAAATTTTAGGTTCCGGGAACTTGAAATGTGCCCGCATAACATATAAAAAACTCAGACAAAACAAAAATATCGACCGGACATGCATGTTCGATCTCTCGTGGAATCACCCAGCATTGTTTGCACAGTGGGGTGGTTCAAAATACTGCTTTTATTAAAGTAGCAGCGTCCGTGTTCACTGAGCACGATTTAGGTGACGTTTGATTGGTTTGTACATAATTTTATTTTATTTTCTAAATGTAAGCCTTCTCTGTTATACTGCTCCAAATTCGGGATTTTGCGCCTGTCCTGTGTGTTCTTTACTGTATCCTGTTTTCCTCACGCTACGCTTCGACATGAATCTGTACCAACTCGTCCAGTACTCTACGTTAAAAATGGATGTTTTTCCCCCGTAACCTGCTCAAAATTGGGATTTTTGTGCTCCAGAAGTAACATTTTGCTGTTCCGAAAATTGCTCTCAATTCTATTTCGGCTGTTGCACCCCTGAATTACATTTGACGCCATCATACCTGCATGTGAGTTAGGCAAGAGTTAGATTGCTCTGTTTTGGTTTTAAAGGACACTAAAATGAAACCTTAGATCAGTCTAAAGAAATAAATTATTTTTAAATTCTTTAACAGCGCTAATGTCATTAATGTTGTGTGAACTTCATAGGTGAACTAGTGGTAGAGAAAATGAAAATATGTCACTTGTTAAGTTTCATGATGATTTTCAGCACATACGCGTTACGCTGACGTAGCAAATATTACGTATTTTTGCATATATTTGCCACATTTGCTTGCTAAAATTTTCTAAAACCTGCTTTGTTAAGACATTCGCTCTGCAGGAACACAATGTAAACAATATAGACTGTAGCAGATGCTGGCAAAATCTGCACTGTCATGCACAGCTGGTGTGGGGACTTCTACGAGGTGTCGCCTCGTGTATCTTCTTTTCGTACATTATCTCTCTTACGAATGCCAGGAAGCTGAGCTAGTTGGTAGAGGTTCATGACTAAAAAATTGCACCATCTCCCGCTAAAGGGAACCATGTGTAGATGTGAAGCAGCGGGCGCTAACGCTTACACTGGCGGCGGCGTTGACGCTGGCGCTCATCGCAGCGTTGCGCAGGAGAGAAAACTGGGGAGGCGCAAAGCAGGCAGTGATGGAGCAGTTTTTCCTACTAGAACATGCCAATCGCTGCTAATGGGCAATGAGAGACAGAAGACTCCGACTGGACACAGAGACCCGCACTCCGCTTTTAGTTAACGCGCACGCTGCGAATTTTTATTGTTCAACAACGCACAGGAGAAATCTCCCACCGGCACCACCTTGGAGGTCAAGATCCATTGCTATATATACGGGATGGCCAGTGAACGGTTGTGCAGCGCGAGCAGTCGGTTTTTTCAACCAAGAAACTCGCTAGCAGACGCTGCCTGCGTCGGCGTCGCGAGGCGAGAGAGGGAGGAGCGTAGGAGAGGAGAGAGAGGGGGTGACACGCATGCGCAGTGGGAGTGTGAACTCCGTGGGCAGGGATGCGTAGAGGAGAGAGGGGGGAGCGTAGGAGAGGAGAGAGAGGGGGACGCGCATGCGCAGGGGGAGTTAGACGCCGCGGGCAGGGATGGAGAGAGGGGGGGAGTGTAAGAGGGGAGAGAGGAAGGAGGCGCATGCGCAGTGTGGGTGTGGTTGCCGCGGGGAGGGATGCCTAGAGGAGAGAGAGGGGGAGAGGAGGTTTTTATTTTTATTTTTTTTCAACTGTCTGCACATGCGCAGTAAGGGTGGGCACGCGGCACACCACCACCACCACCACCACCACCACCACCGGATTAAGCTTCGCCATAAGATGCTTCACATCTAAAAACGGTAGGCATGCAAACACGGACTCAAGAGCATAGGTCGGCAAAACATGTGGAGCTCACCCAGACTCACTCATGAAATATATTTTGCCCTTGGGACTCACTCGGACTGAGATTCACCAAACTTTTCCTGAACCGGGCTCACTCGGACTCAGATTCACTGAAAGTTTTCCCAGCCGGACTCACTCAGACTCAGACTCACGAAAATGTTTTCCAGCCGGACTCACTCAGACTCAGACTCACGGCTCTATCTGAGTCTGAGTGAGTCTGAGTGAGCCGACTCATGAGTCCGTTAGCGTAAAACAGGCTTCTTTGAACTGGGTGCCAATGGTCTTTAACACCAATATCTCGCGTAATCGGTGCTCTACTTGGCGCCTTTTGATCTTGTACATTCAATATGAGATATCAGAGGTTGCAATCCAGCAAGAACCTTTTTTATTGAAAGAGAGAACTCAAATGAAATATTTTTATCAAAAATTCCCCGGGAAACAGTTTTCGGGGGTGAGAGGGAGGAATCACAGAACCCCCTCCTCCGTAAATCTTGCCTCTGATCAATAAATATTGAGCTGGCGTATCAGCGCTGGCGCTTTCAAGTATGCGTGATTCGGCCTGAGTATAAACGAGAGCCTACGTAAGGCTGACAGATAAGCTGAAGTTGGGTAAGTAGAGCCATTGATCGGCAAAGAAGTGTAGAACTCACTCAGACTTACTCAAGAAATACATTTTGGGCTTAGGGCTCACTCGGACTCAGACTCACCAAAATTTTCCTCAACCGGGCTCACTCGGACTCAGAATCACTAATATTTTTCTCAACCAGACTCACTCGGACTCAAACTCATCAAAAATATTATTCACACGGACTCACTCAGACTCACGGCTCGATCTGAGTCTGAGTGAGTCGACTCATGAGTGAGTTTGCCGACCTATGCTCAAGAGAGAAGTCAAAAATTGAAGGACACTTTGTACATTCCAAAGTGTGTTCGGCGAAAAGCGTGTGATTCCACTGATTATGCCATGTCTTTTTTTCTTTTACACTCTCAGTGGCATAAGACACAAACGTAATGGGTGCGTGTTTTCTTCTTTAATTTTTTACCGCCAATCGCAGCTAGACGCGAGACTCATCTTCCTCCGTTCGCATGCGTTAGTATTTTCTCGCGCTTTGCGCATCGTGCAAACGCCATCCGTGTTCCAGCTCTTAAGTTGACGGACCCTTTGTAAATTGGAAAGTGTATTCCGTGAACGCCTGGGTTCATTGAGACGGCGTCGGTCAGAATGATTGCAAACTCTGGGCACAGCGACGCTACCCAAGCAAAGCGCGAGCGCTAGAGAGTCCGACGCGACCGGCGTTCCGTCTGCGCATTCCGGCGGCCACCTGGCTCCGTGCCAGAGCTCGGATGGACGGACAGACGGACGGACATGGACGGATGAACGGACGGACGGACAGACGGATGGATGGACGGACGGACGAACAGACACAGAGAAGAGCGGACAGACGGACGAACGGACGCCGGACGAAGGTAGGACGGACACCGGACGGACGTGAGCATGACACATTAAAGGCTTTCGCCTTAAAGATTACACCATCCACCGCTAAAGGGAACCATGTGTAGATGCGAAGCAGCGGGCGCTAACGCTTACACTGGCGGCGGCGTTGACGCTGGCGTCTACGCAGCGTTGCACAGGAGAGAAACCTGGGGGACGCAAAGCACGCTGTGATGGACGGGTGTTTCCTACTGGAACATCCCAATCGCTGCTGGGCAATGAGAGGCAGAAGACTCGGACTGGACACAGAGACCCGCAGTCCGCTTTTAGTTAACGCGCACGCTGCGAATTTTTCATCGTTCGACAACGCACAGGAGAAATCTCCCACCGGCACCACCTTGCAGGTCAAGATCCATTGCCATATATACGGGGTGGCCAGTGAACGGTTGTGCAGCGCGAGCAGTCGGTTTTTTCAACCAAGAAACTCGCTAGCAGACGCTGCCTGCGTCGGCGTTGCGTGGCGAGAGGGGGGGAGCGTGGGAGAGGGGGGGAGGGGACGCGCATGCGCATAGGGGGTGTGGTTGCCGCGTGGGGGGGGATGCCTAGAGGAGAGAGATTGGGGAGGGGACGCGCATGCACAGTGAGGGTGTAGACGCCACGGGGAGGGATGCCTAGAGGAGAGAGAGGGGGAAGCGTAGGAGAGGAGAGGGAGGGCAGGGGACGCGCATGCGCAATGGGGGGTGTAAGCACCGCGGGAGTGATGCCTAGAGGAGAGAGGGGGGGAGGGTAGGAGAGAGAGGGGGAGGGGGACGCGCATGCGCAATGGGTGTGTAAACACCGCGGGCGGGAGGGATACCTAGAGGAGAGAGAGGGGGAGGGGACGCGCATGCGCAACGGGTGTGTAAACACCGCGGGCGGGAGGGATACCTAGAGGAGAGAGAGGGGGAGGGGACGCGCATGCGGAATGGGTATGTAAACACCGCGGGCGGGAGCGATACCTAGAGGAGAGAGAGGGGAAGCGCAGGAGAGGAGGTGCGTGGGGGGAGGGTTTGCGCATGCGCAGTAAGGGTGGTCAGGGCGCACACCAGCAGCACTACCACCGGACGGACACCGGACGGACGGACACCGGACGGACGTGAGCATGAGACATTAAAGGCTTTCGCCTTAAAAAACAGCACAACTGCTGACTAACCTTATTCGGCTAGTCGGTTAGTAAGCAGTAAGCATTTGTGTTGTCCAGACTTACCTCTTGTGTCCATGTTTGCACGCCTACTGTCTGTCATGAATCACCTACCACGCATCTTCTCGCGTTAAGAGTGGTTTCTTAGGTATTCTGAAGCTTTATTGCACTAAATTATGGAAATAGCTTTATCTCTTTTGGATCCATTTAACCCTTTCCCAACCGAAAACGAGCTGAGCTCGTGCACACAGTGTGTGGCGCTCCTACTGAAATAGAGCTGGGCTCATACACGCTGGGAGAAGCGTCTGGGACACCACAATTAGGCTATTCTGATTATGTTTGCTGCGTTATCTTTCGTTTCAACAGATGGTGGCTGCCGGGGCGCGCCACTGGACGCCGATCGCACCTCGAGTCAGACTCTACAGCGCTCGCGCTTTGCTTTCGTAGCGTTGCTGTGCTCAGCGTGCCCAATAATGCAAGAAGGGAGACGGGCACATCGCGTTCCATTCTAACTTACCCCGTCTTAATATGTACAGGCCTTCGCCCAACACACTTTGGAATTTACAAAGTGTCCTTCAATTTTTGTGGAAGCCCCGCAAATCTTTGACGTCGGCAATACTCTCTTTACTCATGGAACATCACATGGGGCTCGGAATAGCCATACTAGTGGTGACGTCACGAGGTGCTGCCAATTCAGATGAGCACTCACGCCTACCTTACAACAAAATTAATATATCTTAGCTAACGTCTGGTACTAAAAATTGGTCAAAAGTGCCCCATAATCAGGTCAATCTAACAATGCAAACATCTTCATTATTCAATTTTGGTGTCAGAGATCCTTTAAGCTTTTGGTTGAAGTGATTGCAACTAGTTTCATTGATGTTATTGCTCCATATTGCAGCAAAAGCAAAAGTTTATTTGTTTTTGTTTCATTCTGTTGTAGCATGCCTGGGAAAGTGCTTCAAGGCAAGCTCCTAAGAAGTTACTTTATGAAGCAAGCCCGCAGGGCATATGTGTTAGTCATCACAGCACGGAGAACAAATAAACACAAGTCTTTCTGGCAACATACATTCATTGATTCCATGCTGCATCAACATGCGGCTGCCTCCTTGGCCACGTGAAAACACAGACAAGCTTGTTAAGATCAATGGTAGAAGGTAGTCTATAATCATGCTGCGAAGTGCAATCTATATTTTTCAATTAATTCACAGTTCGGCCTCGACTCGGGCGTCCAAAACCTATCATCTACCCGTCTGACCGTCCCTCAGCATGCACCCACCGTCCACCCATCATCTGTCCATTACTCCCACCATCCACCATTTGTCCACCATCCACTCGTCGTCTGTCTATCACCTACCGTCCGTCTGTCACCCACCACCTACCCACCGACCGTCCACCATAACCCAGTACCATAATCCACCAAGATGGTGGGTGGTGGGTCCCATCATGCCCACCATTGGGCAAATTTTCAATAGGGATTATTGCAAGAAGAGGACAAAGGGGAACAGAAGTGGACGAAAGCGGACTCCTTTGTTAATCACGGTCACCATCATAACTCTTGATTCACAGAAAAGCTCACTATTGAGTTTCACGAGGTACTCCCCAACATACGCCAGACCGAAGTATGTAGATGAGGGTACTGGATCCAAAAAGTGTCCTCTCAGGTCTTCCAGCTGTGTTACGCCTTGAGGAACAGCTGCAGCAAGCTCCTCAGCTTTAGTTTCTGTCACATGCACCTACTTTAGAAGGGGCATTGCCTCTGACAATATTATGAAGGGCAACTGTGACACCCCTACCACAAAACACATCGTTACCACCCCAGATGGACCTGAGCCATCGGAAGAGTGCTTCAACTGGGTCACTGTTCCTTGTCAAAAAATATTTATTCCCCTTCCTAATTGGAACCTTTCGTCTCCACTGCTTTCGTGGTGAACAGCAACGGGTGGTACGTTTCGTCTGTTTACTCTGCCTTTTCTGACGCGATCGAATACCCTTCAACATTCCCTCGGTATACCGTGGCATGGACGTCAAACCACTGTTTCATCATCTTCATAAGCAATATTGTTGAGTTCACTTCGCTAACTACAAAGGACCGGGTCGCCTCACCGGTTCCCTTCAAGTTGACACTGCGCTGTACTCACTTGCGGGGAACACCTGAACAGCGAGGAGCACGTTCATATTGTCTAAGTTGGACGGGTAAACATGCTTCCTTGTAGAATCTTGCCAACTTCACCGTTTTATCCATTCGGAATTCATGATGTTTCTGGACAATTTTTTCACTAATGATGCCTGTCCTGTCTGGAAGCTCACGTTCCAGCAGTTGGCTGTGTATGTTTCTGAGGCTAGGACAACAGGTCAAAACTAAAAAAAAATGGCTCTTTCTGAATCGTGTATTGGAGACACACATTGTAGTCAACAGCTCATAAGTATGATGGGCGTTGCGCATTCTGCGGGGCAATCAAGTATTCTACCGCAGAGCCATGTCAGGTCTTGAAAGTGCTTTCGAAAAAATTACACCATCTCCCGCTAAAGGGAACCACGTGTGGATGCGAAGCAGTGGACGCTAACGCTTATACTGGCGGCGGCGTTGCGCAGGAGAGAAATCTGGGGAGGCGCAATCACGCAGTGATGGACCGGTGTTTCCTACTGGAACATGCAAATCGCTGCTAAAGGGCAATGAGAGACAGAAGACTCCGATTGGACATAGAGACCCGCAGTCCGCTTTTACTTAACGCGCACACTGCGAATTTTTATTGTTCAACAACGCACAGGAGAAATCTCCCACCGGCACTGCCTTTCAGGTCAAGATCCAGTGCCTATATATATGGGGTGGCCAGTGAACGGTTGTGCAGCGCGAGCAATCAAGAAACTCGCTAGCAGACGCTGCCTGCGTCGGTGTTGCGAGGCAACAGAGGAGGAGCGTAAGAGAGGAGAGAGGGGGGGGAGATGACGCGCATGTGCAGTGGGGGGTGCGGACGCCGCTGAGGGGGTATGCCTAGAGGAGAGAGACGGGAAGCGCAGGAGAGGAGAGAGGGGGGGGACGCGCATGCGGAATGGGTGTTTAAACGCAGCGGGAGGGATGCCTAGAGGAGAGAGGGAGCGTAGGAGAGGAGGTGCGTGGAAAGGGTTTGCGCATGCGCAGTCGGGGTGGTCGCGCCGCACACCACCACCACTACCACCGGACTGAACTTCGCCATAAGATGCTTCACATCTAAAAGCTCTACCAACACTCTTCCCGGGTATCGCAGAAGGAACACTATGGTAAATGATGGAAGCCCCAGGATAACTCGCCCTCATTTGGCGAAGAGCTTCCTTTGGAACGACGTAGTTTTCGAACGCCTTTTACTGCAGAGAAATGACACATTTGATTCCTAAGATGGACTCCAAAAGGTCTAGCGTCATCGTATTGCGAAGTTCCGTGTTAGTCAATGTTACATGAAAAAAAGACTCTGCGCTTCGGCGTTTCAGATCGGAAGTGTCAGGATTCCGATGGCTCCAGTGGTGAGTGGTGAGAAAGGGCATACAACACAGCCTCACTGAACGTTAGCGCCTCGTACCAAAAGCTTGTGGCAGAATTTGTTTCAGTTGTAGCGAATACAGAGCGAAGCAGTTGCTAGAATAGAGGGATGGCATGTGCAGCCTTTCTGGCTGCACACGCCGGAACAACGGAAACAACTTCTTCGAAAGCACTGTGTAACGTTCGCAATGCGCGCACCGCGCCTTCTGTGCGGTAAAGCTTACGCTACACATTCGCCTCAGTGCAGTTTCTGAAGGCTGCCCAAAGAAGCCGACTTCCTGGTCTGCCCGGAAAGTATCTTAATAACAAAATTAAAATCTAAATACCACAAGCTATTCAGACAAGTAGGAGCAATGTTCGGAACACGCGGCCTAACCGTCGTCTAGCTACTTAGAAGCGAGAGAAGCTTAAAGCACTTAAAAAACTTAGACTAACACCGCAGCCTCGTGGCACGCGAAGCAGTCCGCTGTCTTCCATTTTGCTGGGACGTTGCAGGGTGACGCACTAGTACCTCCGGAATCTAGATTAATTGAGAAACAGAGACGGGCGTACTGAACGCGTAAAGTGCGTCTTCTACTGGTGAGTTCAAAACCAAGAAAAATGAAAAAAAATGTGTCGCTCATTCGTTGGGAAGACAGTGAGCAAAGAATGCATAAATCAGTCGAGACCTAAACCGAAAATCGCCAAAAAATCGCCATGTCGTCATTCATACATTTATGTCGCCACGGGCCTCTCAAATTTGCCAATTTGGCGAAAAGTAGCCACCAGCGGCTACCCTGGCTGAGGCAAAGACAAATAGTGACTGAGTTGTCAGTGGAGTTCGTCTTCTGGAAATGCGGTTACAGAACAGTTAGAAATCGTGCAACTTTTCCTATAATCAACTGATTTACAAAATAATATGTTTAAAACTTACACGCATGCCATCTTCAACTTAAGTCGTAATGCAGGATTCGAAGTGACCTCCCGCACAGAGCATACGTTTTCCTCACAGTAAGCAAACATTGATCACAGAGAACAAGAACAAATGTGTTTCGACACCCTTACAGGTCCGTTGTTTACATATACAACAGAAAACCTTCAGCATGTATTAAAAAATTAAATAGATCCTTGTGAGAGGCCTTTTACGTGCTTCACAAGGTACGGAGCTGTTAAAGCTTGCCCGTTGCGCGGGGTATTATATGGTATGGAAAAACTTTATTTTGGTCCGCTGGGGCGTGAACTAGCACGTAGCGGGCCGCTCCAACGTCGGGACAGATAAGCCTAACCTCTCCGCCACGTCGTGGACAAGTTGCACTGCCCATAGTTGTGTCATCAAATTCGTACTGCGTAGCGCATCATCCCATTTGGACGATGTAACGTCTTCGTAAACCCGTAAGACAGGGGCACCGCCGGGTATGCGAATAGAAATCGATCGGTAGTGAGGTCTGGGAGGTTCTTCAAAACCTTAATGGAAGATCGGCTCCGGGGCCAGATGGTATCTCTAACAAGGCCCTTATGAACCTGGAAGACGAATCCGTTTCTTACCGATGAGATCAATCGCATATGGGAGCAGGGTTCTGTCCCAGACTCCTGGAAAATGGCGTCGGTCGTCTTAATCCCCAAACCGGGGCGACCTGCGGGTCTAGCCAATCTTAGGCCCATATCGCTCACGTCCTGCGTCGGCAAGGTGGCGGAGCACGTCATTCACAACCGCATATCTAAGTACATCGAGAAGAAGGGTCTTTTCCCCTACAACACGGTTGGTTTTCGTCCGTCCTTGTCGACGCAGGACACGATGAAGCTAATCAAACATCAAATAATAGACATGAACACAAGGGACGTAACAGGCATCCTAGGTCTTGACTTGGAAAAGGCATTTGATAACATCTCTCACGCGCACATCTTAAACTCCATTTCAGAGCTTGGACTGGGCGAAACCTTTCACAGATACGTGAGCTCCTTTCTCGATTCCAGGAAGGTCACGCTCAATATCGGGGACCTCAAGCCCGCTCCCATAGCACTGGGCCCTAAAGGCATGCCGCAAGCGGCGGTGATATCCCCCGCTTCTCTTTAACATTGGTATGTGCAAGTTGTCCAAAGTGCTATCTAAAGTGAAGGGCATCAGCCACATGCTTTACGCTGATGACATTACCATCTGGTGTCCCGGAGGTAGCGAAGGAGAGGTCGAGACTGCCCTCCAGGAAGCCATCGATCAGGCGGAGCTCTTCCTCGCTGGAACAGGGCTGAGGTGCTCTTCGAGTAAATCGGAGCTGCTTTTATACAGGCCCAATAGGAAGGGAGCCAAGCTGAAGGACTGGAAGCCTTTATCAGAGGTGGACTTTGTTCTTCACACCGGAGGTGGCGCCCCCATTCCCAGGGTGGACGCCATTACAGTGCTGGGCATCATTATTGAATCCAACGGGTACAACGGGCGGACCATTGCTAAGATCTCCACCAAGACCGAGCACATGATCAGGTTGATTAATAGGGTTTCGAACAGAAGGGGTGGACTAAGGGAGGGCAATCTCCTGAGGCTCTTTCACGCATTCCTCATGAGTCATATTACGTACGTTGCTGTCATGCACTCTTGGTACGGATTTGAAAAGAAGAAGCTGGAAACTTTGATTCGAAAGAGCTTAAAGAGGGTGTTGGGCATCCCCGCGCGGACCAGTACTGAACGGCTTATGCAGCTGGGGGTCCATAACACCCTAGAAGAGATCATTGAAGCCCAGAAGACTGCACAGCTGGTGCGCCTGTCATCTACGCCGGCTGGCAGGCAGATTCTGTCCGTCTTAGGTCTCAGCCCTGCGCTCGTAGAGGAGCGCCGTCTTCAATTGCCGGATAAACAGCGTACTGCAATCCAGGTCTCTCCCTTCCCCCGGAACGTCCATCCACAGCACAACGTAGGCAGACGCAGGGCTAGGGCCATCACGCTTCTTAAGAGCATCAGAAACGATCCCACTTCGGTGTGTTTTGTCGACGCCGCTCAGTACGGTTGCTCGGCTAGGTTTTATGTGCTCTCCGTCAATCACGAGGGTTCTATTATCAATGCTGCATCGCTTAGGGGCTCTACTCCCTCAAGAGCCGAACAGTTGGCTGTAGCCCCTGCCATTTTGGACGACAGTAGGTCGAAAATCTTCACCGACTCCAGGTCGGCGGTCAGGGCTTTTGCCTCTGGTTCCGTCTGTGCCGAAGCATTCAAACTACTTGAAAATAGGACACTTACTCCACATACTATTACCTGGTTCCCTGCACATCTCGAACCCCTGTTGGACTCCCTCACAAACCTCAACGACACTGCTCACTCCCGGGCCCGCGCACTAATCCTCCGCGCTGGGGAGGACGTAAGTCCGCAGGTCGGCTGTGGGGTGTTTAGGGACGCTTTACTTACATTCCATGAAGTGACTAAACACTACCAGTTGAGTAGGCGGTCATTTCCTCCTCCGCACAGTAAGTTGTCTAGACCTCAGGCCATCACGTTCAGAATGCTACAGACTAGCTCTTATCCAAGTCCATCCTTCCTCAGCATGATCTCATCAGAGGCTTTCGATTCTACTTGCCCTGATTGCGGTGAGGTTAGTACCTTTGACCATATGCTCTGGCGGTGCCCCTCGTTGCGGGGCCCAAGTCGGCTCACAGAACAAAATTGGGACTCTGCCTTACGAAGTTCTGAGCTACTTCCACAACTACGGGCTGTCCAGAGAGCCCATGATGCGGCGGTGAGGCTAGGCCTCCTCGTCTCCACGTGGAGCGGCCCGCGGCGTTGCTCTAATGGAGTAACGTTTCTCAGGACCGCAATAAAGTTCTGTGTCTGTCTGTCTGTACGCGCTCCCCCTACTTCTCTTGTTCATGTCCTGCTTCGCTCGCACAACGCGTGCACCAATTTTTCCGGCAGCAGAATGCAGTAACTATGGTGGGCGAGCATGTTATGGGACCGAAAATCACGTAATGTCGCGTAACAAGTAGTCACGCGGCTGATTTCACGTAATGTCTCGTAACAAGGCGCCTGACGAAAAATCCCGTAACAACTTCTCCCATTACTAAAATACGTAACATTCCGTAACAAGCAGTCACGTGACTAGGATAACTTAAGATCTGGTCACGTGACTAAATCACGTGATATAGTGTAATAACTAGCCACGTGAAGGAAATCAAGTATTATTACGTAAGTAGTCACGTGGCTGAAATCACGGAACACCACGTGTCAACTACTCACGTGATTGAAAATCCGATAACATCAAGTAACATCCACTCCCGTCACTAAAATCAAGTTATATCCAGTCCCGTGAGTCGTGACTAAAAACCACGTAACATCTAATCACGTGAGCAAAACCGCTCATGTTCCGCCAAAAAAATGTAAAACGTAGTCACATGACTAAAAGTACGTAAAATAACGCAACAACTAATCACACGAATAAATTCCCTTAATCAGTCATGTGACTAAGATCTCGTAACAACTAATCACGTGACATGTTTCCGCCAAAACCACGTAACAGCTAACAGCTACAGTCACATCACTAAAATCCCGTGAGACCAGGTAACATGTATTCACGTGACTAATAATCAGTTATATTACAGTGGCTAGAATAGGGGAAGTGTGAAGACCGCGCCGCCTGCACTGACGCTCTCCACCGATGCCTCGACCGGTGCTGTGCAGGTGGCGCTGGTTGTAGCTTACACGTCGCTCGCTCGGCTCACTGCAGCGAAGCTGCTATGTCAAGGCTGGTTTGTGGCCGATATTGTTTTGTTTATGCCGTTAATTTTTATGTGTCTCTACTATATTGCAGGGCGTAAGTCCCTCATATATGAATGAACTTCGCGGCAGATATTATTAAACACTATAACCTTATGTTACGACCGTACGCACAGTACCATAAGTGAAACATCGATCGCAAATATTGCGACCGATGTTTCACTTATAGTTCTGTGCGTACGGTCGTAACATAAGGTTATAGTACGGTCGTAACATAAGGTTACAGCGCCAAGGAACAGCTTCGCAATCGTTCCTTGGCGCTGAGTCATGTTACAGATTAATTTTTTAGGGAGGATTGCCATTTCAAAAGTTTATAAGAAGCATCAAGAAGCACGACAAAATGCCACTATGACATTGATATCAATTGCCTTCATGTTTTTATACTTAACTTTTGCATGAGGCAGTTTTCGAGGACTTAATTATTCTTGCGTATTTAAAATGGAAATATTTTTCAATTAACCACAGCACAGAAAATTGGAGAGCATTTTACTCTTCTCACAAACATGGAACACTTTTGTCAGCTTCGGGAGTGAAGAAACCAAGGTCCACAAATTCATCAACCTTTCCGCTCCGCCCCCTGAACATCAAAGTTTTCTGCAAGTTTCATTTCGTCAATGATCAGTCCACCATGACGTTCGAAGTCTCCCATATTAGCAGTCTTCTTAGAAATGCCCGAGAGGACGCATTTGTTAAAACCAAAGCATGTGTCGTACTTCATCAATGTTCTGAGGCATGTACGACTGGGTAGCACAATAATTTTCTCCCAACGCACATGTTCATAACGTCGCGGGCTCTTCATGTGCATGATGACACGCTCCAACATCCACTCTGGGCTGCAGCGCATGCCATTGAGGGACTTTGCGCCTTGCAGCTTCAAAACACTGCAGTATAGCAGTTTTCTGTTTGGATGGGAGCTTCTCGATTTTGCTCAGGAGTGCAGCTTCTCAATTTCTTCATTCTCTAGTTTCAGTTGTGCAATGGTCTGGTCGAGGGTCTTCACATTGTTTCTAAGGCGGCGTGCTGTTTGAGTTTTAACTTTAAGCTTTGTTGCACGGGTCAGTTTGCCTGCTGCTTTCTTCTTCCGGTATCTCTGATTGACAAGGAGCTTCCTCAGCTACTTACAACTCATGCAGCGCCTTTTATCTTGACTTAAGGTACCTTTACACTTGTGATGGTAGAGCTTGCCATTACAGACTTCAAGTTCTTACCAGATGATGCAAAAGGAAACTCGCACAACAAGCTTGCCCCTGAACACACATCAACAGCCTCCAGAAGAGAGGCTGGTTCACATGGCCCATTCATTGAAATCTTCACACCACGTACAAACACTTCTTGTGTTATGGCACTTCCACTGGCACAAAATGTAATAAGTCTCTCTGCGTGAAGAAGACTCATGTCCGATCTAGGCGTGCACAAGCTGTAGCGACATTTAGCGGTTCCTCACTAAATACGTGCCTTCGATCGATTTGAAGGAAGTGGAACGTCTGTGTAGTCGTAAACGGGCGCAGTTGGAAGGTCGGGTGGCTCTGATTAATTCTGCGGCTTCCCTTGCGGCTCCCTGTCGTCGTCCTTTCGACGTCTTTTTCCGAGGAATCACAAGCGGCCGGCATGATCTCTCCTTGGGGTTTCCTTTTTGCGCCACAAGTTTCGAGAGGTAGAAAGGCGCATTTGGGAAGATCCTCGAAACGACATGCGGCATAAGTAGAGGCCTAGCTCTGTCCAAACGCACTACATCACGGTTAATAACGTGCACGAAGTGGAGCTCGCAGTGGACTTCAGAGAATGAAAGCTTCTGCTTGCTCGATTCGTACCCAGTCGTGCATCTGGGCACGAAACTGTGGCTCTGACGCCTGCTCACGGCGCGCACTCCGAAAAGACATCACACAAACACGACGAGGCTGTCCGACCAGCAAATGCAGCACGAAAGAACAGCGTAAACAGGCAAAAGAAGCACGTTCGACCGGAGAGTAGCAGCGTTGAACAGCGCGCTCAGCCTGAGAGCCTGACCAGCCTGACGTGTATACGACAGCGCGCGCCACCTAGCGGAAACATCGCAAGGCGGCGTCACTCCCTCCCATAGGAGCCGCTTGGCGGTGATCACACTTCTAGTATTCTAGCCACTGTAGTTATATCACGTAACATCGAGTCAAATGACTAAACTTCCGTAACAAACGTAACGTAACAGCCAATCACGTGACTAAAATAGCAATTACCGCTCAGGTGATATGTTCCCGCCCAGAACCATGCACTTAACAGCGAGTAGCGTGATCAGAATCACAACATGACGTAACAGCCAGCACGTGACACGTTACCGCCAAAGCCGCGTGACACGTGCGTAGTGTGGGGAACTGCCCCCCCCCCCCCCAAAAAAAAAAAATCGAGAGACAAGAGGTGCGCGTGCCATTTGTAGTTATTTCTTTTTGGCTTTGGTTTCCTTCGCGCTGCTTATTAGTTATTAGTATGAACCGGCCCATACTGGAGTGTCGGCCGGAGTACTGGAGTGCTGGAGGCCAAGCCTAACCATAGTTAGTACTAATGGCAAAAACTTAGCATCTCTAGCAAAAGCTCGACATCACTAGCAAAAGCTTGGAAAAAGTTCGAAAATTAGCTCCGCTGCTGGTGCCAACCTTGTGCCCGTAGTGCAAGCTGCACTTTTTTTTTTTTAAACTGACCGCGATGGCCCGGCTTCAGTCAACGACTTCGAACAAATCTGCATACCAGCATATATCCACCGTGGCATCGAGGTCGGTTTCTGGCTCGAGTATACAACAGTCTGTTCACGTTTATTGTGTTTTCGAAAACACTAAGAAACGCGAGATTGGGCTCTATAGCGTGTCATGTGCTTAAGAAAATAGTTTGCGGCGCATTTTATTCTGAGCTTGAGAAACGAAATGAATGTGGTTCAGTCTAAAGCCCCTTAAATAAAATGCTTATTGGAAGAAGGGGACTGTACATTATTCAGTTGTTAAAGAAATGTGTACCTTTAGTTATTCCACTTATTCAGCTCTATAAAACGAAGTCTCTGTCAGCGACTATAACACGCGGCTTGGCGCTTTAACTCAATTGTGCAATATCATGGGTTTGTAAATAGACGCCAATACAGTTTAGGAAAGTCAATCCCGAGCATGCATATTCTTGAACAACACGACCATCACCATAATTTAAGATGGAAGTATTTCTCAAAAATTACCTTGAGCGATTCAAAACACTACAGCGACGAGACATTCTCGCCAACCTTAAAAGGAAACAGGGGGAGGCCAACTGCAGTACGATCGGACGAAAAATATTGAAGGGGCCGGAGACGAGTGGAGGGGCAGGACGCCCTTTCCCTATTCCGTCGTCTCGATGAAGGAACGAGCCACTTTGATACAACACTGCCGATTCACTGTTGAGCACTCATGGTATGCGTTGTCGTTATCAGTCGGTGATTGCCGGTCACCGCGCGGTGGTGAAAGCCGACATTGCCGTCTGTCTTTGTGGGCGCTACGCTGTCGGCGTCATCGCGCGAATTTTGAATCTTTAAGGTCTGTATGCCACGTGGTGTGAAAAACGGTGAACTAAAAACGATGTCCCGAATTGCTGGGTAAGTAACAAGTTCGATGGTCGCTCTGGAGGAATTGTTGGCTGTCCGGTGGATGCAGTTTCCCCTCCTCAAACTGCGTCGGGGAGTTTTCCGAGTGGGCGTTCGGGACATGGCATGCGGGTCGCAGAGCATGCCATGTCCCGTCGTTCGTTGTGAGCGAAAAAGAAGCGTTGCCCGTTGGCGAAAATTTGAGGTCGATGCAAATCAATAAACAGTATGAATATTCGGCTCGAGCGGAAATCGAACTCAGGCCGGACATCTGGAAAACAGTTGTTCTACAACACAACCACGCCTGTGCTTGAAACTATGTCGAAAAAAACTACAATAATGTCCTGTAGCCTGAGGAGCCCCCCTTAACGCATGTAATATTGCGTGGCAGAAGCGTAGAATCGCACCAGCGTCAACCATCTGAATTGCACAATGAATGGTTGCTATAAAGACTCACCAATAGGCACGACATGCATGTATTACGTGGGTCCTAGCGAGAGATCTTTTAAGAAACCTTATCATGTAAAAATGTATGCACGCTGTTCTTGAACGCAAGGAAATAATTACACAAGTAGCAACAAGGAAACCAGACGAGCGCTAACTTCAAGCTCGCTTGTACTTGTTCCTCGTTCTAGATAAAACAGGCCGAAATAGCCGGGTCTCAAACCAAGACCTCATGCCACTGTGCAGACCGCAGATCCATTGATGCAAAGAGGTTGGTTTTACGGTCGTGTACATCCAAATATTATCGGGGGTTTTACGTCCCAAAACCACCATATGATTATGCGGAACGCCATTGAAGAGGACTCAGGAAATTTCAACCTTCCGGGGTTCTTCAACGTGAACTGATATTGCACAGTATACGGGGCTCTAGCATTTCGCCTCCATCGAAATGCGACCGCCGCGGCCGGGATCCAACACGCGGCTTTCGGGTCAGAACCCGAGTACTGTAACCGCTACACCACCGCGGCGGCCGGTCGTATACACGAATATAATTGGTTTGATTGCGCTTTCACGATCAGTTGGGAAAAAGTCGGTGACGAGCGTTATAGCATGCATGCCATTACATAAAGAAATACATTATTTCGGGCGTCTTTTACTATGTGCCCTGGAAACGTAAAGAGCCTTGTTTAAATTACAGCGCCTTATTTAAAATGCTTAAATTTAGGAAATCATTGAGCAAACTCGACCCTGTGATAAATTTCGGCCTTTATTTATGCTCCTTCTTGAACTCATAAAAATATTATCGATGGCAGTGAATATGGCACGGCCTGTTGCGTTCACGCTATAGCGCAAAATAATTCATTTGTAAAGTGACGCCAACAAACATCAGGGACGTCAAGTCTGTCTGCATATTTTCAAGCAGTCGTCACCATCTGATAGGCTGGTATTCTTTTCTTCAAATTAGCTTTTTTAGATTACGAAAATGGCAGCGACGAAACGACATCCGTACTTTCTTCAAGAAACCCGTGGGTGCCGACGTCTGTACAATCGGACGAAATACCGGGTGTTCAAAGTTAAGCTTTCTCGTTTTATTAAAATTCAGCACTGGGAAGAACATGAAAACCACCTTTGCAGATAACTTATACATCCAGGGGGACACGCAATGAGACAATAATTATCGCTTTCAGGTGCCCAATTAACTCAGATTCAATGATTAACTTTTTAGTGATTGCAGCAAGAAAGCATGTTTGTATTGAAAAGTTTGAGGCAGTCGCATTTATGCACAGTTCCATTTGGAAGAATTCTTCTAGCATGTCTGTGCTCCGAGATATCCCGCTGCAAAGTTTAATTGTGGTTTACCTGATTACGCATGCGAGACAGTCAGCGGCGGCGCAATCTCCTCCCCGGTGGGCCGTGGCAGTTGCTTGCGTCGTTTAATCTGACAACGGGTCGAAGGCACAGGCAAAGATGATAACGGTTACCCTTTTGCTACTGGCTGGCGATAGCAAGCAATGACTGTTCGTCACATCGGGGAGGAACATTGCGCTGATACACAGCGCCCTGCATGCGTAATCAATTAAACTTTGCAGCGGGATATCTCGGAGCACAGACATGCTAGAAAAATTCTTCCAAATGGAACTGTGTATAAACGTGACTCCCTTCAACTTTTCAATATAAACATGCGTGCTTGCTGCAGTCATTAAAAATGTTAATTAATGAATCTGAGTAAATTGGGCTCCTGACAGTGATAACTATCTTCTCACTTTGTGTCCCCCAGGATATATACGTTATCTGTAAAGGTGGTTTTCATGTTCTTCCCAGTGCCGAATTTTAATAAAATGAGAAAGCTTAACTTTGAACACCCGGTATATTGAAAAGGACGAGAGGTACGGCAGCCCGCCCTTTCTAAATTCAGTTTTTTTCAAGCACAGCCAAGTGAGTTATGTGTGCACGCATTCCTTGCAAAAGAACTGCTGATTCACAGTCGAGCAGCCAGCGCCGACCACTCGTCGTACGACTTGCGCTTATCAGTAAGTGATCACGGTTCGCTCTCGGTGGCGTCAGTCAATGTCCTGCTGGTTTTTTATATGTATTGATGTTTTGTGTGCCGCAAGGCATGCGTCATCGCGCCAGTTTTGAAAGTGGAAGGTCTGCACGCAACGTGGTGTGAAACACGGCGAACTAAGGGCGATGTCCCGAATTCCTGGGTACAAGATGGACACCAGCGCCCACAGCAGTGGTGGCGACGGTGGAACCTTACGCCAGCAAAATTGCCTGTTGCTGATATCTCATTACACCTTTCGCAGTAATACAGGGAAGAGGGCTATGCGTACTGAATAATCATTGGTGTAATGAGAACTAACAGAAAGCATGTCACGACAGACAGTAGCTAAAGCCAACAAGAGCAGACCGGTACACCCCTAACTATGTTCAAGTATAGTATCATGAGGTCTATGCCCTCGGTGTTCCGCTACCACGCGCTTTTTTCTTCTTTGTGACGTCTTCGTTTCCACGAACACTGGATTGTTCAAACATTTAGTCAAACGTCGATTGGACGGCAATGTTCTGTATGCTATTGATCTACAGGGGCAAAAGACCGATGAATCATTCATTGTCTTTGTTATGTAAAAAGCGCAAGTATAAATGGCGGGCACAGACAACCTGCAGTATCACTTCACACTTTCAGCCCAAGTGTTCCTGCTGCAAGCGTAAGTACTAAGCCCTTGACAGAATAAACCTGTTTATTGATATTCATAGGGCGACTTCCTTTTATTCCTTCTGGAGCGCGGCATGTGCCTGCACTGAAAAAGGTTTTGCATCAGCTGTCACCGAGCTGGCCCTGGCCAACTAAATATTAAGGCGAAAGCCTTTAATGTCTCATGCTCATGTCCGTCCGGTGTCCGTCCGTCCGGCGTCTGGTGTCCGTCCGTCCGGTGTCCGTCCGTACGTCCGGCGTCCGTCCGTCTGTCCGTCCGGATGTCCGTCCGTCCATCCGGATGTCCGTCCGTCCGGATGTCCGTCTGTCCGTCCGGATGTCCGTCCGTCCGTCCGGTGTCCGTCCGTCTGTCCGTCCGTCCGTTTGGATGTCCGTCCGTCCGGATGTCCGTCCGTCTATCCGTCCGGATGTCCGTCTGTCCGTCCGGATGTCCGTCTGTCCGTCCGTCCATCCGGATGTCTGTCCGCCCGGCCGGATGTCCGTCTGTCCGTCCGTCCGTCCGTCTGTCCGTCCGTCGGTCTTTCCGTCCGTCTTTCCGTCAGTGGAATGGCCAGACGCTTTCGCCGAACACACTTTGGAATGTACAGAGTGTCCTTCAATTTTTTTACTTATTGATGCTCAGAGCCCATGTTGAAATTCTGATTAACTGTAAGGTATCTATGTGAAGCCCAAGGGAGCATTTAAAAAATAACCAGTGAAGAAAAGAAAAAATTACGCTACTGCTTCATTATTCGATATTATTTCTGTAGAAACAAACCTGCAGATAAAAGGAGCTATTGTGGTGCGTTCTAGTGTTTTACGGAACGGTGTTCCAAGGAACGACGTTCCAGGAAATAGTTCCTTTTGGGAGGAGCGTAGGAACGCGGCCGTTCCATTCAGGATCGGTGGAACTGTAACGGTAACTCCTTATGTTTGCGAAGGAACGGCAAAGGGAACGGCGTTATTTCTGTAAACGTTCCACGGCATTGAACAGGTACACGCACGCGGCACATCATACAGAACAGGGCGCAAGGGCGACCGCATGAGGCACAAAAAATGTACCGCTCGTCTGCACTAGACTCTCGTAATTAAAGTGGTAATTTCTCTCTCTCTGTCCCGTGACTATGGTGCAACCATCAAGGCGCCCGCCGAGGGCGCAGGGAAGCGCGCGACGCTGAGACCGGCCACGTGCGAGAAGAAAAGCTGTGTGTTTACAGCAGAGCTGTAATGCTCGAGGTTCGCCGTGTGTCATCGGAAAAAGTTATCATCATCATGACCCGGCTCACGATCTCTTCGTCCTCTTCTTCCTCGTCGGCTTCGCTCCCAGAAGACCTGCGACTAATAGTCTGGCGTGGGATGCAATAACTCTGATACACGAGAGAACTAGTACAGAGAGAGGAAGAAAGAGATAGAAAGAAAAAGAAATAGAAATTCTTCACGAAAAAGGAAACTCCCGGTGTGGCGAGATTAGAGCCCGCGTACCCACGATGCGAAGGCAACGGTCGTAACCACTCGGCTATCCGTTTTTTTTTCTTTCTTGTTACTTATGCAACATAGGTATGTCACTTGGAAGCAATTCACTACAGACCGAGAACTGATATGATCATTCTGCTCGTATCGCGACACAACTACGAACGCATGAAAACTAGAGAGAGTACATCAGGTAACGGTATTTTTTAATTATACCCCAGAACGGCGGTAAAGACAAACACCTCAATAATGCAATATGCCATTATGCCTGACTTTCAATATGCTCGTATACATCTCTTAGCTAAATGACCATCCTAATGAAGTGGACTGCTCAGGAAATTATTGGCTCTGCGTTTCTCTGCAACTTGCGCGCACGCTCGCAGAGCATAGCATATCCTTGTGTAGTATAGTATACAGGAGCGTAGCCAGAAATTTTTTTTCGGGGGGGGGGGGGGGGTTCAACTTTACTTTATGGGTGTTCGTGCGTGCGTTTGTATGTGTCCGTGTATAAATACGCAAGCAAAATTGAAAAATTTCGGGGGGGGGGGGTTCGAACCCCCCCCTTGGCTACGCCACTGATAGTATATGGCAAGGGGGGTGAGAAAAGGAAGTGAGGAGGGAAAGGAGGAGAGGTAAACTAGTATAACGAGCAACAAACAGAGAGAGAGAATGAAAAAGAGACACAAAAAGAAAGAGAAGAAACAGAGAAAAAAGATAGAAGGTGGGAGAACGACTACAGAGAGTGAGGCATAGAGAAAGAAAGAGATATGAGAACGAGAAAAGAGAAACAAAGAAGGATAGATAGAAAGGGAAGAAGGAGAGAAAGAGATGTAAATACCGAGGAAGAGATATACAGAAATATGTTCGCTGACTGCGAACAGGAGACGTTGCTAAGCTCCAGATGTGTATCCTGGACATTATTTTCTACTCATGCTGAAATATCAAATCAGAACTCATTAAACACCTAAGTATTGTTCGTTTCGATGCGGTTTCCTGTGAAAGAAATTTAATTATCATGGTGTATGTGTGCAGATTTCTGCTTGAATATCCGAAGCGCAGTATCCTCACTGCTCATTTGAAGACTGACGTGGAAAGTGCCACATGTGGGACTGAATAGACGAGCGTGAAAGTTGCAGTTAGACATGTGTGGTATGCATGGCCGGTGGTCTGTGTAAAAATTCGTCTAGGAGCGTTTATTTGTATTCTTTTTATCTGCATATCACCTGCTGTCGGCGATGTCGAATTCGTATTATATATGTAGCTAGATGAGAGCTTTAAATTTCTCACTTTATTTCGCATTAGGATTATCCGCGACACTCTTTTTCATTAAAAAGTCAAATGTAACTTTAATGTAACGACACGTTCCGATTTTTGGAGTGTAACTGTAACGAGTTCCTTTCGCATTATAGGAACTTGTAACGGGAACTCGTTTCAACATTGTGAAGGAACGAGGAACGAGCTTTCATTACAGTTTTTGAGGAACGCGTACTACACTGGTGCGCTGTTATAGCAAAATCATCACTTTGTTGAAAGTTCGCAGATTGTTGTTTTGACGTATGTTCTGCAATAACCTCAGCGAACAGCTAAATCTTTCTGCAAGCGCATATGCTTCAATTATAACAGTGCTACCATCAGTAATAGCTATTGCTTTACTTTGGTGCGTAACGGTATTCATTGTAGAGTTCAAAACTTTCCATGTTTTGGCAGTATTATTGGCGGCACGAATTCTTTGTGACTGAGAATATTCAGCCTTCAGACTAATATTTCTAGACGTTTCTTATATATCTTGTACCTTATCTCCAAGTCTATTGCATATGGAAAAAACTGAATATTTTATTGTAGACTATTCTTATAAATTAACGTCTTTAAGAGGCCTTGTTTAATCCCCGGCTTTCTGTTTAGACGTTTTCTACTACCCGATACCGTAGAGCAAGAACTGCTCATGTGGCCATGAAAGGTATTTATAAAAGCATAAAGTTTTTCGTGAGCAATAGTGACACTATAAACACTGTACGATGTTTCTAAACCTTCTTTGAAGGTTATGGCTATGCAGCCATATACTTGACGAACATATATTTTTTTTTCAATTTTAGCAGAAAATGACGAATTCGACGCCGGAAAGATAGGCACATGGTCTCCTATATCAGCAGATATTGTACCACCTATGAAGGCAGAGCATAGATAACTAGTTACTGTGTGATTTAATGTTGTGTGCTCATTTTCACTGTATCAAGCTGGCATATTAATTATTAAGGTTAAACCATGAGACGCCTAAAGGTAAAAGTACGCGCAAGTTATAATATTTTTGTCAGAGCTATCAATGTTGAGGTCACCTGTGATAAAAATGTTAGTCTCATTGGTTACATGTTTTAGTGAAGCAAAACTGCTAGCCGGCCTAATTGGAACGAATTCATGGCTGTACTTTGCGCGAAACAAACGGGGACGAAGAACGTTGCGCTTGTCCGTGTGTACTCCTTTCTTCGTCCCCGTCTGTTTCGCGCTAAGTACTACCATGAATGTTTTTGTGAGAAACAATAGTGCTGGTTGAAGGAAATTTTCCCGGCTATTCTGAGGGCATCTGTATATTACTCAATTAGGCCTGGCTTTTGTTTTATGCGGTACACAATGAATTGATATAGTCGTAGGAGGAACTTATATGAAATTTATATGAAAGGTACAGGTATTGCCTTCGGTGATACCTGTACCTGGCTGATCCTGTTGGCGCTCAACAAGGACGAGGACACTGCTGCGAGGCGGCAACATTAGGCCGTCATTGACAACGCCTAACGCTACGCGACGATGTCCGTCCTTGTTATCCGAATCCATAGAAACGCAGTTAGTGAAAGTCACGAACCAGGCACGCAGATTGATGATCGCTTCATACCCCTATATAAAATCCATGCCTAGTATAACTGACCGAGAATATTTGGGCACCACAAGGAAAGATGCTACAGGGCCGGCGTACAAATTTCAAGCCTTGCGGTGCACCAACCAAATGGTAATACGAAGTATCCTCCAACGGTCAACAGTTGTGAGCCGCCCACGTTTTCTGTACCTTGAGTAGCTTGGTGACCAGTGTAGCACTGGCAACTGAATAATCAGCTGCCGTATAGACAAGTGCATTTAATGGGCAACAGCCGACGAAAAAGAAGAATTTATTCCTGTAATTTTCCCGTGCCTTTGGAATATTACTTGTAATGGCGTGCGAGGACGTGTTAGAGCGTCTGAACACGCAAACCTGCACAACGGTGAATTTTAGGTGTGTTACATTCCCACTGCAGACACACGTACTCATTGGATAGATTCAACACACTATTAATGTATGCATCAACAAACCGAACAACTGTAGTGTGTAACTGTCTTTTGAGATGTATTTTGTTTGGATTGCTGTTATATCAGTCGCTGTCCTTTTTTTGACGTATTGAAATGGGCAATGAAGAAATAAATTCTAGGAGAAAATAGTTCCAGGAGTGGGCTTCTGCGCTAAAATTTCTGAACTTAATTCCCGCGGAAACAGAGTTTAGTTTTTTTTATGAATTTTTCCTTTTTTTTGCATTTTTTATGTCATTAGGTCACCCTATCGCGATCATAGGCATACAACACACTTAGGCTTTTCCTGCACCTTGCGCCCATAACAACGCTTCTAATACTTACGCATTAAATATGCCTGTCGCAATAGCAGTGCACCCTGGTAGCACGCAATGTTGCCACAACGTTGAAGCAACTTTCTTAATGTTGCGGCAACGTTGTGTCAACATTTGGTGCTACTAGGGCGGATATCGCTACCGCCTCAATTTATTCACTGGCCTGATAGCTAGGCTTGAAGGCCGTCTAGCATATATTAAATAAATGAAAGCACTTGGTGCCCACATCTTCCTATAATAATGCACGACTTTGTAAACCTAGTTATAAACTTACCTACCCTCTATCAAACTTCCATTATTTGACAAGCGAGTGTATGTGAAGAAGCGGTTTACACTTAAGAACTATGCACGTCTCTCGTATTACTTAAATATCGATGAATGTTTCGATGCGTCGCTGTTGATAACTGTGTCACGGCCCTCTGAGGAAAAAGAAAACCATTCCTGTCATAAGCAGCAAAAACCACCTTGAGGGCAGCCCGACGACAGTGCGAGTGGGGCGAGGAACAATAGACTTCGTTGGGTGCCAGTCGTGGTTTCGTGTGCGCCCCGTGAATGTTCTGCGACGTCGACAATACTCGCTTTTTTGGGGGGAAATGTCAAAAGGGGCCTCTATCTACGTAATAAAAGTGGCGATGTTGCGAGGTGCTAAAAACTCAGTTGAACGCTAACGCTTTCTCTAAAACCAAATAAGAATATCTTAAAGGCAACGTTTATTAGTCATAATCGGTCAGCACTGCCCACGCATACAGGACTATCAAGCAACAGAAGCATCTCGGTCCTTTAACAATGTGTACCTAGTGCTTGGGCGGTTATTTGTAAATTCTTTTTTTGCCTTCAGTAAAAGCATTGCTCCCGCAGATATCGAAATACATTACTACTCGTGATATCGACTTGCACTTACAGAACTGACAATCGTACTTACTCATCACTCTCGACAGAAATGTATTCCTGCCAATGCGCCAATTTATAAATTTACCTTTATTGCACCACCCTAACGATATCTTCATGGTAGCTGAAACCGACATAACTGTTGCAGACCAAAACAACATTCAAATTGTTTGTGCCTCATTGTATACAAAACAGCTAAACAAGATTGGATTCATCTCGGGAGTGCCAACATTTTGCGCTCTTCCCGATGCGAACTCTTCTCGAAGTGGCAACAAAATGGACTGTTGAAGTCAGCCGCCGTCGCCGACGACTGGCGGGAGCTCGGCGAGCAGCGCGCTTCCAGTTTCCAGTTCTTGTTCTGCAGAGTCATCTGGACATCACAAAGTTTTCACAACTCTCGACAAAAATGAGATGGACTCAATGCGCTTCAACGCAGCCCCCCCCCCCCCCACCCCCCCAATACACTTTTGGGCCCACATCTGCTAGGCCGCGCATGAACCCTGATCGCGTTAGCCATCGAATTACATTGAGCGCGGCCGCCCGTCTAACGCAGCTGTGAAGGTCAATACGCATTCCCTGCATTATTTTCATACAGCTGGGACACATTCGTATGCAACTACAAAACTGAAAAGTTTCTGTTTCTGTAGATTACGTCCACGTTCTTTTTACGCTAGAAATGAGCTGGCGGGTTCGGTGTGCCGACGTCGTCAATAGCGGGTTAACATCACGGTCACCGCTTTTTTCGAATAACTGAATGTGCTCTGCTGAAATGAACTGTGGACATCTGCTTTGGATGGACACATCGAGAATAGCTCCTCGGAAGTTGTATCTTACTCTTCTCCAGAAGTCTCACGAGTACTGCCTGACCTCAACGCTGCCGTGTCGTCGAGCCTTTAAGGGTGACGACTCATCTCACTATATGCTTGGAGCCTTGAACTTAGAATACTGTGCATAGATGAATAAAATAGATAAGCAATATAAGTGGATGCGTTAGTAGATATTTCATTTCATTCTTGCTCGATAAATAAATCTAGAAGTATAGTCAATGAAAAACTTAGAATAACAGATAGCTGAACTAGTTGGTAGGTATTCAGGCTAAAAAGACAGGACGTGCAAACACGGACACAAGAAAAAATGTCAGGAGAGTGAACAGCTACTTCTCCACGTAGACCACCACGCGTACCTGATTGATAGGTATCGCCTTTTGCGTGGGAATGCGAAGATAAGTATTTGTGTCTGCTTTCGTTTCTGCCGAGGTATGATTTTTCAGTTTGTTGCGGTGTTTCTGGTGTCCTGACAACTTTTTTGCGTCCGTTTTTGCAAGTCCCGTCTTTTTTAAAGAGCCCCAAAAGATCCTGGAAAATACAAAAAAAAAAGATTTGGCGTTTCTCGTTTACTTCCTACACTTCGTGTCAGCAGAATGGTGATTCACGTGACATCATTAAGCTGCAAACTCTCGACTGGTCCCTATACGAGAAATAACGCTTATGAATTGCCTCCCACACTGCCTTGCCATGCCAATGCCCAACCGTCCTTGCTTGTCTCGCACAAACGTCGTGCGCGATGAAAATATTGCACTACATTTTGTGCGTTTCAGACCACGCATGCAGTGATTACAGAGTGTAGCCCAAAAGCGCGACACTCTGATACGTTTAACACTTAGTGCTCACATTGTACTCGTGTTTCATGAAGAAATGGCGAAGTCATATCCTTTGCAAGAAGGGAAGTGAAGGCGAGAACGAATCCAATGGAAAAGGCACACTGCACTGAATTTCACTGCCTCTCTCTCTTTTCCTTCTCTTTCCTCCTCTCTCTCATCTTTCTATTCCCCTTCCCTAATCCCCCCAGTGTAGGGTAGCCAACCGGAAGTCTTTCTGGTTAACCTCCCTGCCTTCTCCCTTTCTGTTTGCTTCCTCCTCCTCCTCCCATGGATGAAGTGTTTACAGCGGAGACTATGCAGCATTCCAGCAAAAAGACCATCCCGCTTCCACGCTTTCTGTATGTACTTTACTGCGTTAGAAACTATATGGACACCCTGGACAGCTTTTACCGTCACCGGCATGTTCCGTGTGAAGTTCAAATCGATAACACCGCTCCGCGCAATCCGATGTTCTACGCGCGGGTAAAATGTTCCTCGCCAATAAATGTTCCATGTTCCTCGCCAGAGCTCGCGAGCTCTGGCGAGGAACATGGCCAAGGCAGAGATTAAACAAGCTGGCGGCCATCTCCGTCGTATGGAGGGCGCATGCGATAATACCAACCCGCGTCCGCGGCCTGCTGTCGATTGCTGGTCAAACAGAAAGAGAACACCGCGCCCGTCTTTCGCTTCGCGAAGGAGCATGAAGGGACACCACGGGAGAGGAACTGCGTGGCTCGAGCAGCAACTGTGAACTTTTACAAGGGCGCGGTCGCGTGTGCTGGTAAGCGTGCTATCTCGGCAGATATCAGCGAACCGTTTGTATACTCTTCTACGCGCTGTGATCTCACCGCTTCATGCTGTGACCACTGATAAGACAAACTGCACGAAAACCTCTTCTTGGGAGCGCCCGCATTGCCATACGCCAGTGTTTTATAGACTTACGCGAGATGGGATGAAAAAGAGTTAGCTGCTCATATAACATTACGTGATGTTGCTATCGCATTCACTGCATCGCCCTTTCGTTGAAACAACTTTTTTTTTTCAAAATTCAAGGGATAAATTTCTCTTCCCACGAACTCTCGAATCTCCCCCCTCCCCCCCGCGCTAAGCTGCCGCTGATTCGGTGCACCCCGCGCAGTTCACGCGCCGCCGGCAGCAATTTCGGGACTGGCGCGCAGGTCTACTTACAACCAGTTCATTTTCTTCAGAAACGCAGCACAGAAAAGAAGACAGCGCGCAAAACAAAAGAAAAGGAAATAACAGGAGAAAAGTTGAACACATGACAACTCAGCCAGAAGTGAAGCTCAGCCATTATTCGTTATTGTGACGTGCTCTGTTGAGATATTTTACCTGTTTCTTAGCGACTGCTACCGATGCCACGCTTATACATTGCCATGCATCACCAACTCGCCCAACTTTTCAAGTTACTGTTAAGTCAAATTAATATCATGAAATTTATCGTTTGAAGGCCTGTTATTGTCTTCCACAATTCGCAAAAAATGGCATCGTCGAAAAACAACATTATCGTTCTCTCTTCCAGAATCAGATTAAACATCGCTATCTGAATTATTACCGCCTCAAGAGCTGTACCACGACAAAAGGCTGTTTTACTTCGACCATGCACGAGCAACGCACGAGTCGCCTTCACTGGACAGCATTTTCCAAACAAAAGTCATGAGAAACTGTGAAATAGCGGTTAAAATAAGAGAAATTACCAAGCAATTGTTGTCATTATGAAGCGACACACAAACTGGCTCGGAAACGATCGAGTCTCGTTACAAACGCCCATGGAGAGATATTACCTAATGCGAACGAACCACAGTCGTACAAAATGGACAAGTGTGGTAATGTTTTGGATGAGCCGGCCTCATCCAAAACGGTAAAGTTGTTAGACCACTCGGCCACAAACGCACAGAATCTCCAGCTCACAAACAGCGAGCAATTCACACGCACCTTTGCCATATCTCTGAGGTGCTTCATCGTGACAGAGGCCTGTTGCCTATATATAAACCGCGCGATCGCGCTAAGAGTCGAAAGGGGCGCTTTAAAGGCCGTCGACCCGCAGATCTTCAGCCGAAGTTGGGCTGCACGCCTCCTGTCCTGTACTTTGACCTTCAAGGCGTGGTCCACCATCCTTGCGCGCTTACATCTTGAAGTGGGGGGGGAGGGGGGGGGAGTTCAACAGATGGCCCATAGCTTCTTACGCGTAGTGCTTTCATCGCAGTTTGCGTTGAAGCCGTAGACCACGCGAATGTCTCTTCGCCCGCTGCAGCAGCTGTGTTTGCTAAAAGAGAGAGCTGCTAGCCTTTCTTCGTATAACATTCAAGTATGTCACTATCGCAGTGATTACTTCGTCCTTGCGGCGAAACTGTGGATTCTTTAAGGCAGTAAGACAGGCAAAGTTCTAATGGAACCTTCACCTTCCCTATGAATGCAGAAGGTTTCGTACGATTGTACTTTGCGCTAGTCTTGAAACTTCCACAAAATTGTTCCCTGGAATTCACAAAGCGTTACAGTGATTTTCTAGGTGACCACCCGCTATAAAAATTTGCACAAAGCACGGTGCTCCCACAAACGGTCACTAAAGCACGCAGCCTTTCAGGCCACGTAAAACCTGACACTGGGAAGTGTAAAGGGCTGAAAAGCCCCTGTCTGCGCGCGTACAAAGCAAGTAGCGTAATTTTAAGTGCACACCTCTCCAGTGTGCGTACCATTCACTGCTCGGCATGTTCGCATCAGCTTCTCTGGCACGGAGAAGACAATGAGAACGACACATTTTCCAGCCACTTTCTTCAAGCAGCGCAAGATCTTGTAAACATAATGCACTATCACAGGCTTCCTTACCCATCATCTGATAGCTCCCCTACTCCGCCCACCGTATCAGAGGAGATTTCGGCTGGATACCTGCCCTGTAGCTTGCTCTAGTACTTCCTATAATATTATTGAACACAATTTGTCATTATCGTAAAAAAAACCGCCATTTATACAGACCACGTTCTTGTATCAAGCTCAATGCCACAATAATATGTGCCAGGGGCGTAGCCGGGGGGGGGGGGGGGGGGCTTATGGGGTTTCAGCCCCGCCCCCCCCCCAAAATTTTTTTCGCATTGTGATATATCGCCGACCAAAAGACTAGCTGCGCCGGAAATCATCCTGGATTTTTGCTAAAATTGCTTTTCGCAGTCGAAAAGACACTTCGGTGTGAACATTGCGGACCCCTGGCGGTCCTGTATCTGGCTGTGCAGCGCATGATATTGTAAGAAATATGCTGCAAAAGAAGGCGTAGTGCCTTGTATTGCCATTTTAACTGTGTCACCGCGAAGGAGTAACTATTGTGGACCTGCAGGATGCTCTGGATTAAGATATATAGAAGGGGCCTCCAAGAAACCTCAACTAGCGGGCCGCAGTAACGAAATTTAGTCCCACAGCGAAGATGGTGAATTCCGGGGGGGGGGGGGGGGGCTGACATTTTGAATCAAAATGTTACCAAACGTCGCCTCTTGAAAGAATCAAGAAGTCCTTTCCTGCATGGGTCATTTCAGAAGGGTATTTGACGTGAAGTCTCGAAAACATATGGATACTGGTTTTCACAATGACTAAAATCTGGATGCCGATTGTGAAATATGGAGTTTTTGTTTCATGATGATGTTGCAACTTATCATGAGAGCATGGGGTGCCTCGCGCACATGCACGAAACACTTGAGACCAATCCCGTCTGTGTAGCTTTCCTGAACAAAGAGCTATTATACGTAGTAAGCTAGAAAATAATGCGAATACTATTTACCAAACTCGCAAGGCTATTCTGTCTGAAGGCGCGGGCCGCTAGCAAGGGGTCGGCGGGCCGCGTGTTTTGTCTCGGCAATGCACTATATTCTTAGAACAAAAGGCATCTACTAATTTGGGCTGCTATGGTAGGCCGATCAGCGGGGGGTGCATCCCCCACTGGATAAGTAAGGGCCTTGGAAAAGCACCCTTGATTCACTCCTTCACTGACCACTCTGACGTCAAAGTTGCACTGATGTATTCAGTGCTGCCAGTGAGCTGACATTTTTGAGGTCAATCTATGGAACACACCCAAATGTTTGTTTCCCGGTCCGAGAAGCGAATCCACATCGACGACGCTGCTAAGGAGACTATAATGTACTAGCAATCCTGCTTTGCCAAAATTACTTCCTTCTAACGGTGATAGTGCTTCGAACAGCCCTCTTTCGGCCAAAGCATGATGACTGTCTTGTGCTACATATGTGGCGTTTTTTTTCTTATAGAACCAAATCAGAAAAGGGCTAAATTTCAAGGGAGCGTAAAACGTGCCAAAGTATATTTCTCTTTTAAACGAATTGTAATAAAAATGGGACAATTCCTCATCATAACGTGAACTCAAAAAGGCAGTTCTGAATTTAAAAAAAAATCAGCGAAATCCCTATCTGTTTGGATCAAACTGAGTCAGATCCACTAAATCAGTGCTGCTTCAACGAACACGACCAAAACAACCAACGTGACCGGGTCAAATCTGTTTCATTTGGGTCCTAGTAGCTTTCATTCAATAACCTTTGCGCTGCATATCATGGCCTTCTTTCACTCCGACACGGTTTATTTGAAATAGACGACAACTGAAATGAAGATATTGGGCATCGCTTTATTCTTTGAAGAAGCAGCGATCCGAAACGGCGTGAAATCAAATGAGCTAAGAAGAAGACGAAGAAGAGCTGAAACAGTTTTCAGGCTACAAAGAAACAAATAAATCAACGAACGAACAAGCAAAGAAACAAACAAACAAACAACCAGGCATTTTTCTGAAGTCCCTCAAGATGCCAAGAACGACAAAACACTGCCGGCTGTCCAGAATGGTACGCATTTTCCCTGGTAGGACCACTCGCTCTACAAGTCTGGTTATCGTCGTTACACCAATGCAACAAAAGGCGGCACCGACGGAAGCACAAGCATGGTGTTAATGTTGCCGCAAAATATTGCTGTGTCGCTCATTTGCTGTGATTTAAACTTCTTTTAAGAGCTAAGTCAAGCCCAAATGAAATGTTACAATCTCTAAAAGCCAAATACAAATTTTACTCTGGAACACTGACGATAGTAGGCTACATAAATTTTAGCCGCAATATAGCTTTGAGGAATTTTGGTGACATGAGCACACTGGCAAAAAAAATGTTGGAGCTTGCCCGACCATATTGTCCGTAGTAAAAAACTACGTTTTTTTTCAGTTTCAGTTAAAACGGACTTGGCTTTTTTAGAAGAAAAGAGCCACATATGTATGATCTGGCTAGAATAGTTCCATTTCTACCGCGCTGTTATTTCGAGCTCAGTTAGCCCGGCGTTTTGCAATACTACTACTAATAATAATTTGTGGAGTTTGACGCGCCCAGAACCACGGTATGGTTATCAGGCATTTCGTAGTGGATGACTACGAAAATTTCTAACACTTGTGTTCCTTAACAAGCACTTAAATCAGGGAGGCTCGCGCACTTACAGTGGTTTCAAACATTTCGTCTCCATAAAAATACCATCGCCGTGACCGGGATGGAACCCTTCGTTATCGTTTTTTTTAATAGTAAGCTGGCAGATTTCGCGGGTGAGCTTATTCTAACAGTGCGAAGTATAGCGGGTAAAAAAACATGCGTACACAGCATGAAAAATTGATTCGATCACCGTTTGCAACAGACTTTGATCAATTAGGTTCTCGAAACTTAGATAATATTATGCCGTTTGTAGTGATTCCTGCTTGATCGATTATGCAGATGAATCTCCGAACACCAGCGGAAAAACAGAGGCATGCAAATGCACAGCAAAATATAGCCAGATTTAAATTTAGTGCATTATTTTCTATTATAATCTATATTCTCGGTAATAAATTTGTGTTTTCTAAATGGCTTCTTCACATGACTCAACTGAAATGATCTAGTTATTGTAACGTATACATACGAACTTTCCCACAAGAAGCTTTCATATTCCAAAGTCGTGGTAAGATTTATTTTCAGTAATCATGCAAATATACATGACGATTGCGGTGCGTGATAGATCCTGGTGGAACTATTGTCCAAGGTGAACAGCTGGAGAGGAAAATAATGAGGGCCTTCTTCTCAGGAAACGTGTGATGCAGCAACGTCATGTCAGTAGAATTAAGCGCGAAATGTAAAGTTTCGGTAGTACTAGAATGCCACTTAAACAACGTTCACTGTTGCGAATGGGTGCCAAAGAATGTACTGCGTTTCCCGAGTCGCATAGACTTTCGATAGGTCACATGGGCAGCCCTATGTAAAAGACTTTTGATCGTTTCCTCCGCAATGGCAAGCGGGCACATTTCACCGGACAGGTGCTGTGAACGATGAGAAGTGTAAAGGAAAACAAAAACTGTGCATATCAGTAGATCACAGTTTGTAACAGACTTTGTGCTGTATATATATATATATATATATATATATATATATATGATTCAAAGGAAGTTCTCTGGGTCCGGTGCACATATAGTCAAGAAATGAAGGAGCACACTTACGAAAATTGCATATTTTTTTACTGGTTTACGTTTCGGCCGTGGCACGGCCTTCGTCAGCCGTGCCACGGCCGCAACGTAAACCAGTAAAAAAATATGCAATTTTCAGTGTGCTCCTTCATTTCTTGACTATATATATATATATATATATATATATATATATATATATATATATATATATATATATATATATATATATATCTATATACATATATATATATATATAGTGTTGACATGCGAGCCCCCCGCCCCCCGAACGAAATTCCTGGCTGCGCCACTGACATATATATATATATATATATAGTGTTGACATGCGAGCTCCCCCCGAACGAAATTCCTGGCTACGCCACTGATATGTGCATATATCCTTTTCTACTCAGTCTTTAACGTTTCCACCCATCAAAAACGAGTCAGCATTTGCTATTAAAACTTGGGGGAAAGCATTCTCACAGATCACAGCAGTTTGTACATTTCAGTAAAATAGGGTTTCGTCAAAGGCGATGTACTCGGTTAATACACCGGCACAACTGAGTTCTGCAGAATACGTCTTTGAGTGCTGACCACAATACTGTTATAACATCGCTTCTATTTGGTCCTTGAATTCCTGCTTCATTGTATCAGTAGTTAATTCGCATATTTTACTCTTTCTAAGCGCTCTTTATCACTCCTGCTCATCACTGATGGTGTAAATTGTCATAAAATTTTTTTGAGAAAACAACGCAACAGTGCATATTAAACAAGACACCTCATATAGTTGAAAACTACACACTTTATTACATCAACTCGTGCTTGACTGCATCAGTAGTTCATGCGCATACTTTTCCGGTTTCCAAACTTGCTTTGCCGATACTGCATAGAACTGCTGGAGTAAACTCTAAAGAAAAACTCCGTAGAAAGGAACGCAACAATGTAAAGTAAACGAGACGCCTTATATAGTTCAAAACAGTCACGGCTCATGTAACAAATAATGCCAAATAAAGTGTTGAAATCTGTTGCCCTGTGTTTGTTAACTGGAACATCGCCTTAATAAATGACGTATCATCAACTATTTCTTTGCAGGTAGTCATGTCAGTGGGCTCTGTGCGGCTTCCGATAGCTGGACTGATTTTAACAGCGTACATTTCAATTCTCGTCAGCTGTGTCAGCGGTGACACAACCATCGCAAAACCTTTGGTCACTACAGACACAAACCTACATTCTTGTCCTGTACGATATGATAATGGTACGCTTACATACATTATTTACTGGTGTTTCTTTATTATATTGAGGCTAGTGCACATTTGGTAGAATAGTATTGTAGCGCAAGAATGCACATGCGCTTATAGGCCGTTTCTGGCTAGCCTTCGTTGTCGCGTCGTTGTGCTTCTTTCTGAGTCTACTATTTCTCGCAAATTTTAGTTGTGGCGTCAACAATTTTAAATTGTTCATCAGAGTGCCGGGTAATATCGGTGTATACTAAGAAACTTAGAACAGCGTCACTGACTTAACGTCTCTTAGACTGATGAAAGAACGGAGCTCGTGGTTTTTGCTTTGCTTGAGATCTCTTTCGTTAAATAATATTTTAGCTGTGGTATAGCGACGACTCTGTGAAACTTTAGATTCCGAGGGCTCCAGCTGTAGCCAGTCTTGTTCGGCGACGGAAGTCTTCCAGGACTCACAAGCCAGGATCGCATTGTCTTTGATGCCAAGCGATTTTACTACCCATGAACCCTGGCGCAGCGTAGTCTTGACCTTTCTACACAGAAACTCGGGGTCTTCGGCTGTTTGCTGTCGCTTAGCTTCGACTTTCTTTGCTCTGCAGTCGGCATCGGCACGTCGTCGTTATACCCATGCTCGAGCAGCTTCCCAACATCTTTCCTAACACGCCGCTTCTTTCAGAGACAGTTGTTTTTCCAGGAAAGCAGTATACTGGGCAAGTTTATAAACCATTTCTTCAGTACGAGTGTGCAACAAAAATAAAAAGAACAACAGCTTGCGAGGGTTGAGGCTTGGGCGAGTTGGTTCATACTTATATAAGAGGGAAAACAGCGCAAATTTCTGACAGGACACACAAGATGAAGAACACACGACAGCGCTGTTGTCGTGCCTTCATCATTTTGTGGGTCCTGTCAGAAATTTGCGCTGTTTTCCCTCTTATAAGAACAACAGGCTCCATAAACATATATGGGTCATTCCACGCCAACTTTGCCAAGAAGGGCGCTCGCCAGAAATCATTTTCTTTCAAATAGACATTAGATCGACAGTATTTTTCGAAAAATTGTGAACGGCAAAACTTTTTTTGCGTACGTGACCACCATTTGAAATTCATGAAATGGTGGAAAACCAGGGGTGACAAAAAATTACTACAAATCGATCGTTTGGCGCATTCTTTCAACACTTGTTTTTTTTTTTGCGTTTTTATAGCACCATGCTTTTATTATAAGACCGTTCATTATGACGGCTTTAAAATTTTCACTCTTTCGCGCATAGACAAAGTTTAGTAAATTGTAGCGTTTTCGAGAATTTTCTAGAAAGCACGATTATGGATAAAATGCATAAATTACTTCTATAAATTACTTCTAGGCTCTAAAATAAAATCCTGAACTTGGCGAAAACGCCACTTTGGTCTATGTTGAGACGTCTGTAGCACCCTAAGGTATTCCAAGAAAAAATCAGGAGAAAAGCGCGAACGATTGAGAATCATAGCGCCTTTGTTCATAAGAGGTTTAATCGAAGCCATTTTTGTTTTAGGGGAGAAAAACATTTTTTGAAGTTTAGTCCAACCATTGCATTGTTTTGCTATGGGGGCAATACAAGCCAACGGAATTGGCTGCATAAAAAAGAATGGTACTGTATTCACAGCACATGGTTCTAAATTCTTTTTGTTAGTACTTTATTTCGTATACTGCATATCGAGGTGATGAAAAACAAAGGTAAAAATATAACAATGCGAGTGGAATATTTGCCACTTCACTACAATATATATATATATATATATATATATATATATATATATATATATATATATATATATATACATATATAGATATATATATATATAATAGTCTTAGGACGCGTCTTTTGTGCTTTGGTTGCCCGCTTGTGATCGAGCCTATTGTGAGCTCATTGTACGCAACATTCACGTGCTTTTGTAAACGCCCACTTCTAATGAAGCTTTGAGGGGCGAAGCTCTTTAGGGTGTGGGTCTGTCCCTCCCCCTGTAGTAGTAGTAGTAGTAGTAGTAGTAGTAGTAGTAGTAGTAGTAGTAGTAGTAGTAGGTAGGTAGCCACGTATAGTGGAATGTACCCACTCCACGTGATAAAGATGACGATGACGCAGTATAGTGGAATGTACCCACTACACGTGATAAAGATGACGATGACGCAGTATAGTGGAATGTACCCACTGCACGTGATAACGATGACGATGACGCTGATGACCATGAAGAATAAGCGCGTTCCAGTATAGTGGATTGTACACACTACACGTGATAACGATGACGATGACGCTGATGACCATGAAGTATAAGCGCGTTCCAGACGACACATTCTGTTTCTGTCATGGATGAAAACGATCGATTTTCGCCCACTCATCATCATTCACTTCGTGGATATGGCGTGATTTTTTGACCTCCTCAGCGTGGAGGCTTTCTTCACCTTTAAACAGATACCCAGAAAGCAGTGGCGTAGCCAGGGGGTGGCGCACCGGGCACGCCCCGCCCCCACCCCCCGAAATTTTTTTTTTTCACTATGGCATACAGAGCGAAAGATGACCATTTCAAGGAGGTGCACCCCACGAAATCACGAAGGTGCCCCGCCCCCCCCCCCCCCGAAAAAAATTTCTGGCTACGACCCTGCCAGACGGCTTTTCTTAGATGTCGGGAAACTTCTTTTTACGCTTCAAAGAACTTAATATGTAATCTTTTGATATGATCGTTTTTACCGAGTAATTGCGTCGATGCTCTGTGAGAGTATTTGTTGTTTTCGCACATTCTACGAGGTGCATTTTGTTTCAGGACGAAAATATTGCTATTTTTTTGGGGAAAAGAATTACTGCAGGAGAAAGCAATTATTTTCCTGAACTCTGCTATGTAGCTGAATGCAGCTCAAGTGCGTTGGCGCTTACACTTTACGGGTAAATATACGCTACCTTTCTGTTTACTGTCAGCTAGAGAAAACAGTCTTTAAAGTACGCCACATGACGCAGCGTGCGCGAGTGGATTACCTGTTGTTAGCGCTCCTTGTGCATCAATTCTCAATGTACAAGCTTATAATCGAAATATTCGCGAAAAAATGCCCACATTACTTACATGCTGTTATTCCAATGGCAGTACTGAGGCCACGAATTTGCAACAGCACGTACTCTGACTAGCCGTTTTTAAGACGAGCATCATGTATGATTTTGTTATTAAAGCAGTTGAAAAAATGCCCTGATATAGTTTTCAGTTCAGAACTACAAGGCAGCTGGTTTCGTAAAGGTTACCTAAATGGAACGATACTTTATATTGCTGCAGATTAAAAGGTCGATTCCCTCAAAAGTAATGCTAATTTCAGAATTTTCGCCAAGTAATCATTACTGCACCGCTTAGCTTGCAAGGCACTATTAAAGCGCTATAATTATTAATAAAAACAGAATCAGGCCACTATTGAGTTATCCAACATCATATTTCTGTTTCATATCAAGAGATATAGGCCGTATTTAAAACAATACTACTATAAACCGTAGGAAATAAAAATCCCGTTGATTCATGTGACATTACTAAGACTTCAAAAAATCTGTAAACAGGGGTTGTGTGCTCCACCCGACGTGTCGACAAGTGAACTTGTCGTCTTCAAGGCTAGAGCTGATTATCTTAGCTCTACTGTGCATATGCTTCGTACCATTTCCTCCAATCCATCGAAAGAGGGTGAAGGCAACTGCGGAATCGCGGTTGCAGGCCGGGGAGGCCACCGCGATGAACTGTGTCAGTCAAAGGGAAGAGGTATTCTGTGAATCAAAAGAAAATAAAAATAGGCAAAAAAGCGACGGGAGCGGGGGGGGGTGCGGTATGGTTTCCTTAAGTTATGGTTGTCAGAGGAAGCACCGCTTAGCAATGTTAGGTTAGAAATTCCTAGAAAAGGGGCTTAACCAATTGGTTTTTGTTGTGTATGAACCATATCGGGCGGATTCAAGAACCCCCTCAGAAGCGTTTATACCTGCTGGATGAAGTGTATATTGAACTTTTGTATCAGGTATGACTCTATACTTTTTTCTCTAGAATACTGGAAGTTTGACAGAAGTATGGAAAGTTATGACCTGCTACAGTAAAATGCTGTGCCCCACCTTTGGTATTTTGCTCAAGTGCTCAAGACCAGGTTAAAAAAAAGCGAACGAGGGCACAAATAATTTTTTAAGAGAAATAACGGATAACTATTTGAAGTAATTAACTTAAAATCGCTAAAATCACTTCGGCAACAAGCGCCTGACAACCAAGCTGTACGAGAGAGGGCGCCACCGCCTCGCCAACCGCGTGATTGCTCCTCCCATCGGCACTTCTCATGCGCCTTCCTTGATACATCTGAAGGGAGAAACAACGTGATGGACCTCCCTGCAGACGACATGTAACTCAACTGATGTAACAAGCAGAAAGTCGTTAAAGCGCAGCAAAATGTAGCTCCATTCTCACACACCGCGTTTGCGGATCTCCACAAGATTCTAGTCGTGCTAGAGAAGCCCTACAAACTTACCCCAAATACCGACGTCATCGATGTTTTGGTAAACGAAGGAGTGAAAACCCTCAAATGGGAATCTCTGGGTGCCCGTGGTACGCATGTCCTTAGGTTACACAATTGTGGTGCTGCATTTAGCGCAGGCTTTAGGAATACAACAATCGCTTCTCAAGAACGATGTTAGCGCTGGATTTTTTTGCAGCATTGCCTTGACGAGAGGGGAGGGCAACACGAATGCTTCGCCTACAATGCACACGCGTGACGCTGCGATATCACCAGAACAGCTTGCTCAGGCTTCGCTGCTGTAGAAACAGAAGTCCATCTGTGCGATGGCAACAGCATCTAAGCCTTTCGCCTTAACTTTTCGAGCACTGTGGTCACCTAGGTAACCACCTTTTCTTGATTTTTTCCTCTTGAAACACGTGAGCCCCACGTGTCGGATTTTAAATGACGCATTTTTGAAGCTTCACAATCTTACAGAGATGACGCTACTTCGTTTGGGCTTCAATATACAATGTTACGTTTGTTTTCTTCCGGCTGCCGTCGTATTCAGGGCGCGCTAGACGGTGGACCAGAGAGATTTTTAGATATATAAAAGTATGTCATATCCATATTATGTTGAAACTGCAGGGAAGCATGTTGTATGAGTGACTAACACTAAGGAATATAGATATGAAGAGCTGTGCTCAGTCAGTACAGAGCGCCATGTCGCTGAAGTTGGTGGTCATCTAGGGTGACCACCATGCGTGAAGGGTGTTAGAAGGCTGGCAATGCATATTATGGGAGCGGCGGCTGCGGGCACGCCGACCGTAGAAGAAGAGAACAATGAACGATGGCACACTCGCAGCTTTGACGCAGCGGCCTCTGATAGGCAGTCGCGGCCGAGGATTGGATGACTAAAGACGTGTCGCTTCGTGCCTCGGTGTCGCCTCTAAGGGGTTTCCGGGCCAGCCGCCCCCCAGAAACACACAATATATATTCTCGAAACCGGAACTTTCCTGAATTGTGCGATTCGTGATGTCGACCAGCACAGCCTTTAGTCTGCCAAAACGAAACATTGCAATGAAGCGCCCATAGCAAGTTTACTACCTATGTACTTTCCTTACTGTAATGATGGCGTAGGACATGTCGACTGAGTTGCCAATACCAAGGAATCTAAAAATGAAAAGCTGTACTCATTCAGTATATTGGGTACCGTGTCGCTGAAGTTGGTGGTCTCCTGTGAAGGGCCTAATAAGGGTGGTAATATCTTACTTTATATCTGTCTAACGAAGGCGTTTTGCAAGATATATACAAGCGCCCTAAATAATGAGATAGATGTGTGCTACATACAATGTCCCTTTGCTCCCTTGGGGAAAGAAGGACTGCTTTGCGGCCTTTCACCGAAAGGGAACAGTAGACCCTTACTGCATGGTGGTCGCCTCGGGTGGCCACCTCATATCTTTTCAACTAAAATTGCCAATTTTTTTTCTTGTGGGAAAATCGTTTTCTGAAAAGGAGTTCGCCCTTATTTCAATAAGACTCTGTTTCCGGTTAAAAATGGAGTTCTGTGCGTGAAAGAGTTAAGATGGGCACTAAATCGGTGTACCGTAAGAAGGGAGGAAAGCAATGTAACAGAATTCAGTCATTCAAATGTAGTCTTAAGCTTAAATCCGCTTGTTGGACGTAAACGGGCTTGTGAATTCGATCACGGTGGTATAAAATTTTCATAAATATTGCGGCATTTGAAGCATACCAGTAGTGTTGAAAACTGATTTTATTTTCATGTGCAGGTGCCCCACACAGGAAGATGAACGCTTAGGTGAAGCTTTTGGCACTAAACCAAAGGATATTCCATGGCCAAAATGCTGCAAACAATGCACAAACATAGTGCCCACTTCCGATGCGGAACACGAAGAACGTTAAGCGAAATGATGGGTGAATTGCGCTAATAAATATTCTTTGGAAACTGTACTGTCACCAGTTTCTTCATGATAGGTGTGATCTAAAAAAGAGAAATGAAGATAAAATATGCTTTTTTTTCTGTTTTCACATTACGCTACATTTCCTGGAAAGTTCCTTGCACTTGGTCCGTTACTAGTGTGGCACATAAAAAATAAGGCATGCACTTCATTAATATCCATGAAAAATTCGTCAACCGTAGTAGATGCAGTCGAAACATTTCGCATCGAGGCAAGTTGGAGAGAGAACAAGAATGCTTTGACGGACTAATTGACATGGTATCCTACAGAAGGTAGAGCGCATACAGACGCGAACAAAAGAAAACGCAAGGTACATCACTCCCCTTGGCCTTTCTACCCAGGATATAAGCACCTGCAGAGAGCTTCAATTAAAGGAAAGACTGACTGCAAAAGGCAAACTACGTGAAACAAGTAAATGCTCAATTCTTTATGCCTGAGATATTTCATAATTTAACAAACTGACACAGTCGAATTGTGGAAAAGAGCTGAAGTCTGCGGAAATATTTTAATTTGCGATCAATATATCAAGGGCACAAATGGTGTCCAGGTGGGCAAGAGTCGTTCCATACACTTTCAATTTGCAAAGAAATTCAAAGTTTCGCGGCAAGGACCAAGCAATTAATGCGTCAGCACAATTAGAATAACATACGTAGAAAGACCAGCAAGCTCTACACTTGCAGTCGACTGTTCATAAGAAAGGACACACTAATATAACGAGCTGGTATAACAGGACTAGCGCGAATTAACAAATGCGACAGTCATTAGTTAGCGCTCTTCGTGCGTATACCTGCGTGTCCTTTTCGGGCGTCCCTCTTTGCGTTTGAGCACCACACTGTAATTATCGACTTTGTACAACCAACTTGCCCTCTTTAGGATCTTCTAGAGAGCAAGTACGTACACAGTCCATCCACACCAGGGACCCGATGCTCCCTGCAGGGATGGTCAGCCTGTCCACCGGACAGCTTGCGCTCAAATCGCGATACTCGGCGCAACTGTGACCATTACCCTGCGCACGCTCGTTGGTAGGCTGAACAGCTGACCGTGGAGACGCCTCGCCCTGATCCGCGATGCTCTCCGCAAGGGGTAAAACAGCAGGCCAGGCCGCGCTCCCAGCTGTGGTACTCGTACTGGCAACGCCGCCTCAGGTGGTAGTTGGGCGGCAGCAGCACTTACGGCCGCGTTCTTTGGCTGGAACTGGAACTTGGATGCTTCGGCCTCCTGTCTTGCGTCTGCCACTGCTTTTATTCGTGTTCAGCCACCAATCGTTTCGTCACGTAATCTTCACACGTTGCCCAATCGTGGCCACTACCCGTGAACAGCTGATTGGCTGGCCTCACGAGCAGAGCTAGCTTCAAATCACGCGCGCCGTGCGCCGCAACTTTGTCGTCGCAGTCAAATTTTTTTCCATTCATCGCAATCACTCCCCCCCCTCACACGCACACAAGAAAGTCGTTTCAATAAAAATTTTCTCACACCAACAGAATGACGAGGAACAAAAAAATTCCGCCAGCTCCACTTCACAGACACTTATGAAACAGCAAACCTGCAGGCTTTGTCTTCGTGCTTTCGCATTCTTATGTTTTGCAAGTATTTGAGATTTGTTGGAACAATTCTCTTTAGTAAACACTTTTTTTAAGCGTTCAGGTGATAATATAGTTTAATTCAGTGTTTGCGGTAACGGGTTACAACAGCATTACCGGTAACGGGTTACAACAGCGTTACCGGTAACGTGTTTTTCCAGTAACTTAGTAAAGTACTCGGTACTATTGCGGAACTGCAACGGGGAACGTACTTGCGTTACTATTTTACGGTAACGTCACGTGTCATGTTGCCGAACGTGTCACGTTCCTTCCAATTACGCTCGTGTATTACACAAAATTCATTTGTCTTGCAGGAGTGCCTCATTCAGTGCTCGCCCCGACGTTATTTTGTCGCTGTGCCTAACTGCAGTCGGTCCACTAAGTGTTGAAGAAGCGACTCCGCGCGGGGTCCTATTTTGCGCGGCGAAAATGCAACAAGGAGCAAATTGCCAAAATTTCTTCAATGAATCTGCTTTAGTATTGGCTACATTCCTGTCATTGTTCAAGTTGTCGGTCATCGTCGATGAAGTGAAGAGTAATGCGGCCCTCATAACCGTCAAAAACGAGCTTTCGAGACCTCAGTTTGCGGACATCAATACTCGGTGTGACCTACAGCACAAAGGACAACGACTTCTTACGAAATGTCTTCTGACTATTGTTGCCAACTGAAGATAACCGACTGTTTCGGTACCTTCGGTTCAGTTCAGTTATGAATAAGTTTAATATTAAAAGTCTGGAGGCGTATGCCCTTACACACGGCGGGCCACTCCTACGACAGGATATTGAGGCCGACCTACCGCCTCTTCGTGGGCCGTCTGTACGACCCAAAGTTGTGACTGTATGTCGGAACTCCCGCATCAACCAGGAACGAGCTAGCCTATCTGAAAGAGTTTCATCATTTGAAAGTCATGTAATGAATGTTGAGGCAATGGCGGCGTCTATGTCAAACATTATACCACGTGTAAGTGAACTGGAACAGACCGTTGGTACGCTTGAAAAATTAGTTGGCAAGCTTGACTGTGAGAACGATGAGCTAGAGAACAGACTCCACAAAAACAACTTGATAATTCATGGTTTACGTGAGACACCTACCGAGACGACTGACCATCTGCTTGAGTCTGTATTGGATCTGTTATTAGTTAAACTCGGTGTAAAATGTGACGACATAGAGCGTTGCCACGGGCTTGGAGGAGAAAGATGAGATAAACCTCAGGCGGTAATTATTAAACTAATGGATTTCAGGTCAAAGATTGCTATCTTGAACAAAGCCCAAAAACTTAAAGGAACTAAAATTTATATAAATGAGGACTACTCTGCTCGGGTTCGACTGGCACGTTAAGCGATGTGGCAGAATTCACAAGATATGCCAAAGAATGCTGGGAGAGTGAAGCTTAAACACGACACACTCACAATAGACGGTGTTCGTTACATGTGGGACACTGATAAACATGTCATTGTCAAGGTTTCTACGCACTCACTTTCAGCGGGGTCAGCCTCTGTGACATCGGCTTCTGCGCAAGCGCTTGGCATGAACTCAGCTTCACCCGATTCCGTTTTCGTGAAGGCTGATTGACGTTGTGATTTACGTTGTGACAAAAACCAGCAGATGCGGAAAAAATTAATGGGAGAAAAATTCGGTAGATCCCACGTACCAGGAGAATCGATGTTATGCGAAGCATGCGGAGGGAAGGTGGTTGCGGTGTAATTTTTTATTCAGCGAAACGTTACGACGTGGCTTTAAATATATGTAGAAATGTTGTACGCACAAAGATATGTTGAACAGTCGCATTTGTTTTATATAACCACTCGTTCACAGTTGCGTAACCATGTCAACAGCAACATGGGTATTACCAACACAAGAACCGGTAAGCCGATATGTAGCGCTTGTGCTTTCGAGGGTGCTAGCCCTGGGAAGTGATACACAGAGGAGCTTCAGTTGATGGCGCTTAAGTATACATTTGACGTTTACCCGGCGTGACGCCTTTGTCATAGGAGTACATATGCAATGTTTATAAAATTAGATTGTTAACACTGCAACCACAATTGAATTTTCACCAACATTACGCCTGCGTCTTTTTTGAAAGCATTTTCGAGATCTGTCGTGACAATGCGCTTGAATACTTGATTGTCATGCAGAATGCTTGGGTTCGATCCCTGCTGGGACCCTGATATTTATTTGCATTCGTCTGGTCAACGCTGCGGATATGAGTTTTTCTTAACACGCTCGTATTTAAATTACTAATGTCTGTTCTCGCTGTTCCTGGGTATATATAGACTGTCAACCACCTGTGGCGCGTAAGCGCATTCCGCGGCCCGTATATATAGTATACGGATACGCGCCACACGTGTTTAGGGAAAGGGTTTCACAATGTACGCGACAGGATTTTCACCTTATTCATGCCATGTTCAGCCCAGCATATTCGACAAACTCTCTTACTCTCTCAGACTAATTTTGGTCTACCCGAAGGTAAGAAAGTGTTCACGAGAGCACGAAGAGATAGGCGGCTAGACATAATGATACGTAGATAGAAGCGCGCAGAGTACCTGCAGTTCGCTAAGAATTGCTTCGCATTTAATATGTTCAGCAAAAGAAGCAACGCTCATAGTGCGACAATAACAGCGAGGACATTCCTTGGTCGTCGCTAATCTCATCGTCAACGTCTTTTGCACATGCGCAGCCTAATATCCAACCCTTATCGCTGTTGCCTATCTATAGCCAGTTTCATATGCGAGTGATTATGCCGCGAGAGCGGAGCGGCAGCCGTCACACGAGTCGAAAACCGGTTTCTAGAGCGTTCTAGTCGCTGCGATCGACATCGCCAGAGCTGAAAAAATTCGCTCGCAGCACAGTGTCTGCCCAAGTCAACCAATGGAGGATTAGTGAAGTGGATAGCACGTGACGACAGCGGCGGAATCAAGGGGCGGCGCGCGCGCCGCGAGGAACACTCTTTCGCAGCAGACGACATCCGCTGCAGCGAGTTGCTCTCCCCTGGCAGTGTAGAAGTGCCTTTCTTTGCCCATTGTTGTTCTCGAAGGCGCTTCCATCAAAGAAGATAAATTGTTCCCTTCATTATGTTACAGCGCGAAAAGAACGAGAAAAGTTACTAAGGCACACATACGACAGGACACAGCCCGTATGTGTGCCTTAGTAAGTTTTCTCGTTCTTTTCGCGCTGTAACATAATGAATACATACCAACTTGCCCAGTTTACTCTACTAACAAATTGTTTGCAAGTGTCATTTTGTTCTTTTGCATTTTTGTCGAATCGTGGCATCAACATAGCTCCAGAGATGGGGAGGCTACGGCACTCCGAACATATAGTTCGCAGCACATGTTGCTGTTTTTCTTGTTTACTACTCTGACCCAGCTCTTTCGCATACTTTCTTCTTTTCTTCCATTGAATGGCCACGTACCCCAATGCAACAAATGCCACCGCCTCATTACTGGAATGCCCATAGGCAAAAAGAAAGACGAGCTCCTTAACAAACCCGCAATATCCTCGACTGGTCCGCTTAATTCCGGTTGCCGGTCCAGACGGTGCATCAACGCCTTGCGGCACTCGAGAACAAAAGCCACTGAAAACCACAATATGCAATTTTTGTCCACCACCTGAATGAGCGCGGAACAAGACTTTCGCGCCAAAAAAAGAAAAAAAAAGCTGGAACAGGAATAAAAGTGACAACTGAAGTTGTTTAAGTACGCTATACTTACATCATGCAAGGTTTACACATGTGAAAAATTGAGCAGCAAAATAGAAGGCTGGTGAAACCCGAAACACAAGCGCACCATAACAATAAAATTGGGTGAAAGGACACCCGCGCTGACGCGCGCTTTCCACAACCTTCACTGCGCATCGCAGAAGCGCGCGCCGCGCAAAAGCGGTGCATGTGAAACGAAGCCGCGCCTGCGCGTCCTGCTGCCGCTATCACCCCGATCGCCGCCGCTCAGTCGCTCGCATGTGAAAGGGTAGGTACTCACTAGCGGCAAAAACGCGCGCGACACGCCGCGTGCGGCAAGCGCACTCGCGGCAGGCGCGTGCGTTCCCGTTCCCATTCGCATTTTACGCGGCGTGGCACAATTCTTGAAGTCCTATACAACTCGAGACTCCAAGTATCACTGCCTTGTAGCGTAAAACGCGAATGGAAACAAGAACACACGCGCCTGCCGCGAGCACGCTTGCCGCGCGCGGCGTGTCGCTCGCGTTTTTGCCGCTAGTGAGTACCTACCCAAACAGGCTTAAGTTCCAGAATAAGCTCGACTACTCGTTTTGATCGCAATCTCGTTTTAACAATCTAACACAATCGTGAAAAATTCCTAACTCTACATAAGACGTCGTCAAAGATTCTTGAGACGGCTGTTGACCCTATGCTGGTTCTTGATACATGAGGGAGCAAGTTTTCAAGCTCCTTCGGTGCGTGGCTGATGAGGGGCGACATCGATATTCTTTTCGTCGGTGACAATTTGCAGCATGAGGTTAAGCGTCGTTGCAGGGTTCCTTGCGTAAACCAACATCAACGGTGCTACCTGTATTACTAATTTTAAGCTTCGTGATTCTTGCATGAGTGCCGAAAACACACTGCAGAAAAGCATATTCACACAATCGAACTATCGGCGCACACAATATGGAACTGCCTGCGCACCTGAGCTTAAAACAGAACAATGACGCATGATATACGCATCGTAGAATTTAGATTCTACGATGCGTATCGATAAGAACAACGGAAACCGCAGCGTCATGCTACCAAAATTACCTGTGTACTTTAGAATTGCGTGAGCGTGTCATGCAACACATGCTCAGCCGCCAAAATGGGCAGACCATGAAAGTGTGTTTACTACGTGAATCAACAGCTACACAATCTCAAATAAAAGTTGTCAACTGACCGAAATGTACCTTCGTTGAATTGCATTGAATTGAATTGCAGTCAGATCACACATACATCGCGAGTTCCAGAAAGAACATGGATGATCCCTCCGTCATATGAATCGGTATAACACGAAAGTGAGCCGTGTATTTACAATAGTCATAATAGTAGTTCACTGTTTGTTGTACATTGATGCATGAGAGCTTGCACACTAGCTATTCGCATTTGGCAGTTATAGCACCTTTGGACGTGGTTGCAACCAAGCTGACGCCCAGTGGCGCATGTGCATCCCGATGACTCACGTCCATGATCTTGACTTAACCATTGTGGTGAAACTCGTTCTTGGCCTAGTGTGGCATTGTGGTAGCTAACATATGGTGGCTAAAATAGTTAACATGCACCCTGACACAGCTTAGGGTGAATCTCGTGCGAAAATGGGATCCGAAACACGTAATTAACACTGGTACTCGATATGCTCTGATTCAAAGAGTCGACATCTGACGAGACAAACGCTAAGTGCACTCTTCAGCGATAGCGCAACGTACGCTTGAACGCGTTCCGCTAACAACTGGCGTATCTTGCGCTGCGCCAATTCACTGACTGCGGGACATTCGCCCGTCGACGTCATTACCTCTCAGGACCTCAAGGCCCAAAAGGCCTTGGTTCAACGGACATGTGCGGCGTTGCTTGCCAATGGCGCTCTGGAATAGGGGCTCCACCTAGTACCCTAGTCACCTCACCTCTCTGTAACCATTTAATGGTTAATAAATGTTTTGACCACCACCACCTCTCTGCCACTTATTGGAGAAGTTTTAAAAGCTGAGCTATTTAGGCTTTTCGTTGTGCAGGGTAGTGGGAACAAGAATTATCATCATCATGAACCGGTACGCGCCGACTTGTTCCTCATCAACTTCTGCTTCGCTTCCACAACACGGCCGCCGATTAGTCTGGTGACCTGCCTGGAATGCAATAACTATGATGGGCGAGTCTGCTACCTGACTACAAATCACCATCACATAACTAGTCACATGACTAAAATCACGTAACATGGCGTAACTACTCGCTTGACTAAAATTACATCACATCACACAACTAGTGACGTGTATAAAATGAAGTACATCACGTGGTAACTAATGATGTGTTTAAAATCAATGTAACACCAAGTAACAAGAAGCCACGTCACTGAAGACACGTAACATCACGGAACAACTAGTCGAGTCGTAAGCAGAATTTTCGTTACTGCAACTCGTTCGTAACTCTGCACACAGTAAGTTTATTTTACCTTTGTCCTCAACATCGCCTGGACATCACAGTAAGCTCACTGGGAATGTAGATATTTGAATAGTAGCAATGACGCAGACAGTCAAAAATAAGTATAAAGCGGAGAAAATTTTAGCAGCAGGGTACAAAAATATATTACAGTAAACTGACGTGTAAAAACAATTAAGAGGCTTGAAAGAACATCAGCTTGGGGATGTTGGTATTTCATCTTAATACCTACACAGCGCTGCGTCTACGTCGTACCTCTGTGTTCCTGTCTTTTGTCTGCGCTATAGGTGTTAAAATAGAGAGGCCAAGTTAACGTATGGGATGCAATCGGAGAACGCAAAGAAGCCTCTTGTGCTAACAATCAAGTTATCATTAAATGTGCTTCTTTAACATTTCAGCAGAGAAAATCTCCCGGAGACTTTGCAACGAAACACCACGCAAGGCAAAAATTCGACGACGACACTCTAGCTGCATCAGAATTTGAGCGAAGGATGCCGTACATATAAGAATGCTCAGCACACAGCGGCTACAAACAAGTTTCAATGCACCGACACAACTTAAAAAAAAGAAAACATTGAGAAAAACAAAAGGTCACTCTGCGTGGACGTTCGCCGCTTGATATTGTGGAGATGGCTCGAGCGTCATCACGTGAATCTGCTCCACAATAGGGACGTGTACGCCTAATCGCCTGTGCTAACTGGAGCACTCTGGCGCAAAGATGAATGATGTCACTGTCGTTAGCTTTATTCAGGTAACCTAATGAGAGCCGTATCAGGTTTACAAGCGGATTTCAGCCGACATTTATTGTTTTGCTCGGTGGTGTTTATATAGCAGTATCTTGTATCTTAACATACGCGATACAATATGGAATATCAGAAATACAGACACAGATACTTGTCTTGCGAGACGTATCGCGATACAGTACAAGCTAACCTGTAGCGCCAACGACATCGACGGGTTGCTACGGTGAAGAAAGAAGAGTTCAGGCGGGACCTCAAGCGGCGCGGTAGCAATGCTGGCGCGAGGGTCGCAGAAAATAAACAAAAAGCCAGTGGTGTCCAGGCTCAGGCGCTAGAAGAACGTTTCGAATGGCTTTCTTATGTGTGCTCCACAATTGGTGACCACGGATGTTTGGATGAAGCAGCAACTTGTGCCTCATCACAACGTGTAACACGAAACAAAAAGACGTGGAGCCCTGTCAACCACCCGCAACGAACGCCTGTAAGCCTCGACCAACCTTGCAGACGCCGATACCCCTTCAACCGCTGCGGTTATCTTGAACACCATCCGACTGACTGAGTTTTGAGAATGAAATCCCTAGGCGCGGTTAATCCAAGAAGAGGCTTGTTTTGAACTCTCGCAGACAACGTCTCAGACTCGCAAGTACCTTTTTTGTGGTCAACGCGCTTCCAGCCGCTGTCCTCGAGGAGATTTTCGACATCCTCCATTTGTCCACTGCGCAACGCTTACTAATCGACACAACGCACAGGTCACCATTCTACCTTATACACGTTATGGATCACGCCTCTATTCCCATGCTGTACTTGGAAGCTGTGAATGGAACGCGGATTCGAGTATTTCCACGACGGTCGCTCACACTCAACCTGGCAAAGCGAAGACCGTTATGCTGGCTGCTCATGGTCGTCTACGTTCTTACTGCCGTTTTTGGTGCTGATTTTTTCGGCGAATATGGCTGCATTGTCGACGTCAAGCAACAGCGTCTTCTAGACGCGGCCACTTACCTCTCCGTAAAAGACACTGCTGCGCTGGGAACCACAGATATAGCTCTTTTTTGCGCTAAGGTTTCCAATTAACCTATCGCGGCTTTACCACGAGAATTCCCTGATATCACCGCACCGCCTAATTGGAAAAGAAAAACCAGTGTGCAACGACGTTCGTCATCACATCGTTACTTACGGACCTCATGCTTTCTTCCGGCAAGGTCGACTTGTTCCGAACAGTCTGAAAGTTGAACGCGCAGAGTTTAAACGCATGATGGAATTAGGAATTATTCGCCCGTCCGCCAGTAACTGGGCAGCTTCACTCCACATGGTGCCCAAGAAATCGGCTGACTGGAAGCCATGCGGAGACTACGATCTCTGAACACTAAGACAATTCCAAATCGGTACCCATTACCCAATATACAGGATTTCACCGCCGTTCTGCACGGCGCCAAGATCGTTTTGCATATTGACCTTGTCCGCGCCTACCACCAAAATCCCGTGGCCCCGCTCAGATATACCCTAGACGGCCATTACAACACCAATCGGACTCTTCGAGCTTTTGCGAATGCCGTTTTGTCTCAGGAACGCCGCTGAGTCATTTCATTGTTTCATTGACACAGTCAGGCGTGGTTTACCCTTCATCTTCGACTACGACGAGGACTTGTTAGTGGCGAGTAAATCTGTGGAAGAACACTTACAACACCTTCGTTGTCTGCTACAGTGATTATCTGACCGCGGCATCGTCATCAACGTCTCGAAAAGGGAGTTTGGTGTCTCTAACTTGGTCTTTCTGGGAGATCAGCTCGACACCAGTGGCATCCGCACACTTTCATCAAAATTTGAAGCAGTCCAGAGCTTCTTTAGGCCCACAACGATCACAAAGCTGCAGTAGTTCCTTTGCACGGTTAACATTTACCGCCTATTTATCAATAACTGTGAAGAAAATTGGCGCCTTTGGGCCATCTGCTTACCAGCAAGAACAAAAAATTGAAGGACACTTTGTACATTCCAAAGTGTTTTCGGCGAAAGCGTGTGGCTATTCCACTGACGGAAAGACGGACGGGAAGACCGTCGGACGGACAGGCGGACGGACGGATGGACAGACGGACATCCGGACGGACATCCGGATGGACGAACGGACAGACGGACATCCGGGCGGACGGACGGACGATCGGACAGACGGACATCCGGACGGATGGACGGACGGACGGACATCCGGACGGACAGACGGACATCCGGACGGACGGACATCCAAACGGACGGACGGACGGACAGACGGACGGACGGACATCCGGACGGACTCATGGCAACCCCTAGCCTTTTTCTCCAATAGTCTCACCCCAACACAAGCTCGTTACAACACGTTCAGTCGAGAGTTACCTGGAATTTACCTCGCCATCCATCACTTTCTCCATTTCGTCGAAGGTCGGCCCTTTATCATTTTCTCAGACCACAAGCCATTGGCACATGCGCTTTGCAGAGTCGTCGACGCACAAGCCGCGAGAAATCCGCCATCTCTTGTTTATATCGGAATTCTCCACCGACATCGGACACTTCAGCGGCGACCGGAATATCCCTGCTGACACTCTCAGTCGGGTGGACGCCATGACATCACCTGCAAATCCTGAGTCACTCGATGTGCAGACGCTCGCAGCACAACAATCTAATGACGCCGAGCTCATACAACTGTGCTAATCTAAAACAGCACTGCGATTGGGCGATATCCTGCTTGATGGCACCACCCTCGTCTGCGACACTTCTACAGGCCCACCCAGAACATTTGTCCGTTGCACGTTACGTAAGCAGCGTTTCGACACACTGCACCAGCTCGCTCACCCAGGCGTTCGTTCCTCGCAATGCCTTGTTTCGTCACGCTACGTAAGACCCCGGATGAACGCAGATGTACGCGTCTGGGTACGTGCATGCACATCATGCCAACGTGGCAAAGTCCACAGGTACCCTGTACCCTTAACACGCAAGTTTCGCCAGCCTGGCCATCGTTTCGACATTGTTCACATTGAAATCGTCGGACCACTACCACCGTGTGATGGATTTCGCTACCTGCTCATAGGTGTTGACAGATTTACTCGTTGGCCAGAAGCGACTCCGCTTCCAGACTGTTCTGCTGCAACCATCGCGGCAGAATTTATCACAACGCCAGTTGCCCGCTTCCGATGCGCTACTGAGAATATGGCTGACAGAGGACAGCAATCCGAGTCTGCCCTGTTGCTTGCTTGGCATGAATCGTCTCCGCACGGCCGTCTACCATCCCCAGACCAATGGCCTCGTGGAACGCTTTCATCGAGGGCTCAAGGCAGCACTTATTGCCCAAGGAACGCAATCACAATGGCTTCAACGTCTACTACTGGTACTTCTGGGTATCTGGTGTGCCTTGAAATTGGACATCAGGTGCTCGAATGCGGACCTCGTCTACGGTACTCTGCTCCGTCCGCCCAATGACTTCTGATCGCGACCACCCTCGGAAACTCTGCCTACTCACGAGTACGTGACCTTCTTCGGGACCCCCTCCGGGATCTTAAACCCTGTCCCACTGTGATGTGCGCCTAGAACATTCACAGAGCCTCTGAGTGATATGTCAAAAGAGAAAGACGAGGACAACTGCGGAGCTCGTGCGGAGATGCGTGAGCGCGGCTAGTGTCGAAGAAGAGAGGAAGAAATAGAAGAGCCGCGTGCGCGGAAGAAAAAGAACGGGCAGACGGTTTTGGGTGTTCGACGCAGTAGGGTGACCGGGCCCGAGTGCCGGCGCTCTTGTACGCGGTCCACGAGTTGGAGCTACGGGCTTCACGCGGCCGCTCATGTCCCCCGCCTCCAACGCTTCGCTTCTGCAAGGCTCAAGTTCCTTCGGAAGTCTTCAGGAGCAAGTTTCCACCTCTCCGAACCTCTTCTCGCACCGCTTAGTGCCTGGCCAAGTCACTGTGCCTCTTCAGCACGCCACGTTGAAGCCGATGGACAGTCAAGTTGGTGAGCCTGTGTGAGCCCTGAGTTTATGACTGTTTTATGAGGGACGCTAATTAGGTAGATCTTAGTTTGTCTGTGCTTGTACAGTTTGTTTTAGTGGGCGTGTTTCCTGTGTGTATAAAGTGTCTTTCGAAACCTGAAAGCAGCCTCGTCAGTTTGGTGGGAACCGCATGTGTTCCTAACATAAATCTTCTAAGAAACGAACCGTTTCTCATCACACGCACACGCCCTGTTACAGAACGCACAGCTTACATTACAACCGACCTAGCAATACAACCCACGTTTCCGTGCGCGTTGGGCCTATTCGGCCTGCTCTCCACCGTCACTACCTCGGGTCCTTTCCGGTACAGGAGAAACGCGAGTCGACATACAACGTGGATGTTCCCGACAAACCCGACACCATCGCATTAAAGTGCCTGAAACCAGCCTAGTGCGAGACGACTCCCATTGTCGCATGGCTCAATTTAGTCCCACACCTCTCCGTTCCCGTCGATGTGGACACTACTTCAATCCGCCGAGTTCCTGGCAGTGCTGATCTTCGCAGATCATGCTGCTCTCTAGGGCGACACCAGCATGATGGCGAGGAGCTATGTAGCGCCACCGTACCTGGTAGGCTTGCACGGTGAAGAAGAGGTCGGGCGTGTCTTCGAGTGGCGCGGCAGTGAGGCTCGCGCAAGGTGCGCAGAAAATAAAGAGCCCGTGGTGTTTAGGCTCTGGCACTAAAAGGACGCGTCGAGTCGCTTTCTTATGTTTGCTCCACATACCTAAGATAATGTCTAAGTGCCTCGTATGAAGTCTTCTTGATGTGCGTTTGTCAAAATAACAATGATTCCCAGACGTGTACTACGGCTATCACTGAATATTTGCTTAGGAAGTTGGAAAGCACCAGCGGTCAAGGAGCAAACACTATATATTTAATGACGGCATACGGGGCAATCTGCAATCTTAAAAGTTATTTTTCTTTAGTTTTAAAAACATTTAAAAGCAGCATTTGGGCTTATGATTGGCTATATATAGGTTAAGGAACTCTATCACAGTGCCTTCCTCGCAGTAGTGAACAAGAGCCGGTGCTATGGAAGTGAAGCTTCTACACTTTGTGGTAGAGCTGCTCAGAGTGGCACAGAAGTATGCGGCTCCAATTTTTTGTCCAAAATGGACTGTACAATTCACATAATGATCCTCACATTGTCATTCTTTTCATTTTTTGAAGTTCAGGAGCAATATTTCAGTGCATTTTCGGTTAAGCTGCCTCTTCACTTAAAACGGCGTTTATGAATGCTCCAGCGGATTAGGAGCACAAGTGGCATCTCTGAAGCGGTTAATCATTTGCTTAAAACTTTTGGTGTATCTTTTTAACACACCGCTATTTTTTCATTACGCTACGCTTCATTTAAAACCCGAGAAACTCCGATTCTGCCATAGACCAGTGAGGTGGAACTGGCACTACTTCGCCAATTTCATTCATAGCTAAACAGCGTAGTTTAATTTTTTATGCAGATATCACCTCTACTTATCTCTTGTTGTTGACTGAGCCACAGATATTGCACTGTAATCATAAGGTTTAAAAGTTTACAACCATGACAGAGTGCAGTGTGATATGGCATAATGTGGTCCGCGTCTCATGCAGGAGAGTGGATTAGTGCGAACTCTCTTTACGTAATGCGTTTTCCTCAATCCACTGACGCTGAGGCTGGGTTCTTGCGGCGCGGCTCCTCATCAGCCGCAAAAATCTTTCTGAGACCGTATCATATGACTTACTTTGCATATGAGCTCTCGGCATGAATGCAACTGTTTTCTGGAATGCTATGTACTGCACGTTATGAAGTTCCTCCTAAGAAAAAAGGGCATCTTTGGGTGTATTTTCCTCTTAATAGGCTTTATTCATGGCCTGTATTATTGGAGGTTCAAAATATTCTGGTTTCTTCTTTTACGCATAATCAAGTGAATGTAAGCTACGTATAAGCAGTAAGCTTTCGTGTAGTTCTTCATTAGTACTATCGCTTTGACCCATAGTTAAATAGGAAGCGCGTTTTGAAAGCAGTGATGCGCTATTCTTTCACAGACCTACAGGTCTGGTCCTTGAACTGGCCAAAACTGAAGCCCAGTCAGTTTTTTTTCATTTCTGGGAAGGTACTTAAGTCCACCTTACAGACATACTTACGGACGCCTTTATCTTACTTTGCAACGGCATTTAACTCACCACGAATGGCGGCCATGTAGAGCTCCGGCCTTCCCCACGTTGTACTAATGTCACGACTCGGACAAAACTAAGATGAGCAGTCTAGTGCGCCCAACATATCTTATAGTCTGTCTCGCCATCAACCAGTTTTCGTGCACAATACAGCAGATCATCCGGGGACAAGTTTACTTCTGCATCACTTACCTGCGTCCGACAACTCCACAATAAGTGTACCTCTGTGAAGATACCTTGAACGAGAGCGTGAAGTGCTCACAACAAGTGAACAAAATGCTTCTCACGGCATATTTCGGCCTTCTTCGAGTCTGTGAGCAGCTCCAGTTGCGAAGGTTAAGGAGAAAAATTAATGAATTTTTCCGTGGAAAACAGGCAGCTCGATGAACAAGGGTTCGTCGCCCGGCTTGTACAATTTAACCCGCGTTGATGGCCTTATCGATACAGCTCCCGAGTCTCCGACTGCAAGTTATTTTCGCCGCTTCATTTACTCGCAGAGTGGACGCCGTTGGGCGCCATACAATATAAACGTTTGGCAACCCTCAGTCTTATATGAAGTGATATAAAAATATATGAAGTCAAAAAAAAGTTTGGAGCAATTAACGTCCCAAAAGCAAGATATGGTTGTGAAGGACGCCGCAGTGGAATATTCCGGGAATTTCGACCACCTGGAGTTCTCCAACACCGAAATGAAAGTACATGGCACTCAAGCATTTTCGTCTGCGTGGAACCATGCGGCTGCCACATCGGGGATTCGGTCGCGAAACGTCCGGTCAGCAATCGAGCACCATAAGCACTAAACCACCATGGCAGGTAAGTCAACCTCATTTGGTTTTGACTTTGAACGGCTCCTAGCACATTTACGCCTGCGATGACTTCAGCGCTAGCACCTCCGATGGACCAAGTTTTGTGGCCTGTCTAGATTCCATCGTTGTCGTTCTTGAGGCAATAGATGAACAGTTGCTCAATTTGGACGAAGTGGATTCTCAGTTTGGCTCCAGCGTGGATTGCTACGACCAAGTCGGATACCTGAAACCATTTCTCATGAGCTGGGCATTGAGTGCATAGGACGTCTGCCCCCCACTACAGCTGGAAACCGTTATATCGTTGCAGCGTTGGAATACCTATTGAATATGTGGAAGTAGAATCGGTACTGTTAATTATATCTGCTCGTTTGCTTCACTTCAAGAAACACAGATTTGACTGTACGCATGGCTTCCCGAATAAACAGATATCCGATGAGGTCATAACTTTAGGTAGCTGTGAGCTAAGAGAACACATTTGCACAGCTAGTACGCAGCACGACTACGCCACCGCGCTTCATCCTCAGTGAACAGCCGTAGACAGCAAACCACGCCGAACATTTATGCATGACGCGCTCCGGACACTTGAGTGGAACAAAATCACAACAGGGATTGCGATGCCGACCCTCCGTGAACTGCTGTTGCTGTCAACGTGGGGCTGCAGATGTATACCACAATGACGCCGTATGAAATCGTCTGTGAGAAACTGCTCAGCTAAATCACTCCTGGTTCTTTATGCGCCAGTAATAATACTTGATGGGGTCTACGTCCCAAAACCACGACATGATTATGAGAGACGCGCTAGTTGGGGGGCTCCGGAAATTCCGACCACCAGGGGTACTTTAGTGTCCACCTCGATCAAAGCACACGCGCCTCAAGGATTTTCGCCTCCGTCGACAATGGGGCCTTCGCGACCGCGATTAGATCCTGCGACTTTCGGGTAAGCAATTGACCACCATAACCGCTAAACCACCAGGGCGTGTTTTAACCTCAAGTTATGTTCACACAATCCCACGATCGCAAATAGACCTATAACATACAGCTGCAGCCATCAAAGAAGCCACCCAAGCATAAAAAAAATGTGTGCAACTAGGAGCGCCAACGCATTAAAAAGAGCGGTGGGAAAAACGATGGTGCAGAAGCAGATAACCACTGAAAAGCGCTAGCATCGAAGCCAGCCGGACAGTCACCCCCTGAAGAAGAGACCGAAGGGGTCTCGAAACATAGGCCCAGGTTTTTAAATTAACAAAATAAAACGCATACTTAGCTGGGGAGTCTTTTTATTCTTAATATTTTCATTTATTAGCCACGTGATACACATTGATAGTTATTTAACATCTATCATGTTATATGCAAGACATAATTAAGCGATTGGTCACCAGCTTTCGGGGCGAAATTATTGTTTTCATCTGATAAAATATGGAGTAATACTGAAAGGGGAGCTAGTTGGTACACATTCATCGTAATAACTTATTTAGCGCAGACTAACACACGGAAAAAGAGAGGGAACGACACCAGCGCTACTATCAACTCGTTCCCTCTCCTTGTCCGTGTGTTAGTCTGCGCTAAAAAGTTATTACGATGATAAAATATGCTTGAGAAATGCTTACCGGGGCTTCTACTGTTTACTTCTCTACCTGTGAATTACGTTAAAAGTAGTTCAAGCAAACAATGAATAATGTTTGGTGTAGATAACGAAAATCAAACTATACGTCATAGTTACATCAAGTGCAGACTACATTTTATTTCGCGTCGTCAAGTTGTTATCTTAACCCTGTTTTACGCTCTGAATCTCACCAGTTCAATAAATTTTTACATGCAGCTGTGATGAAGCCAACAGTACTGCAGAAAACGCCGTCTTGCAGAACGTGGCAGGTACCAGCGTATGGCCGAATTGTTGCGCTAAATGCAACGCAATTCCAGTTACTGCGACTCCTTTGACTTCAACATCCACTAGCTTGCCTGAGCCAACTCGCAGTGCTTACCCTACTGCCGGGGACGACTTAGAGCCTCATGTAAAAATTGACCGCAATCTTAGAGCTGAATAATGACAGGCTTGCATTTCTTCAATTTCCTATTTTTCTTCTTTCTACTAATATTGTAACTTCTTCTTCATGAAATGTAGTGCGGTTCGGAAGCACTGTTGAAACTACACTGATGGAATGACATCCTGCAATAAAACCTCTAACAATGTTAGCAACGTGCAACGCCTCCATTTGTTCATAAAGAAAATATTATTTTGTGTAGAAGACAACGAATTGCACAAACAACACGCGTGATATACGTGCGCCCCCGCGATTTTATAAACAAATTACGATACGTGTTGGTTGCACGAAAACGATAGAAATGTATAATATTGCACACCCGATTTTTCTTGCTCTAAGGAAACGACTCAACAGCGAAAGCTGGCATGCACGCATGTCTATATCACATGTGCTCCGTGGAGCTTCCATGACCGGTTTGGAGTCCGGCGTGACTTGCAATGTCAACGACTTTTTACAACACAACGACTGTATGAATGCACGAGGGCATCCAGACCGTTCGTTGGAACGTCACTGATTATTCGTTGAGGCGTCTGTTCTTGGTCGTATATGACAAGCATGATGTGCTTACCGTAAGCGTGCTATAAGTCAAAATATTAGCTTCGAGAAATTAGGGTGGTGCCGCTTGGCGGCGGGTCTGAATAACGTCACGGCACGGACTCGTCGATGCCCGCCGTGGCGCGCCTACATAGCGTGCGCTTGCTTAGTGAGAGAGAGAGTGGTTGGGGAAAAGAAGAAGATAAAAAAGGGCGCTATTTTCTGCCTCCCGACGTGGGGGGCACGGCTCAGCGCCCTTAGGGAAGGGGAAGGGGAAGGAAAGGGGATAGGAAGAAGAGAAGTTATAAAGGAGGAGAGAGTAGCATGGCAAGAGGGTATCTTGTCAGCGCAGGCAGGGGCACGAAGGCAAGCGTTCGGCTATAGGGCAGCGAGGTCTGCAGGAACGGCAAACTCGAGGAACGCTCGAAGGGCCGGTATCTACGACCGCGCGGGAAAAAGGAAGTCCTCCGCAGTTGTCGCAGGGAGACCCAGCAGGCGATAGCGGCGCGCCATCACACATCGTTCAGCGGCCAAAGCAGGGCAGGAGCATATGATATGCTCCAGTGTTTTGTCGTCACCGCATCTGCGGCACGCAGGCGATGGGCCGTGACCCTTGGAGTACATGCGTACTTAAAAAATTCGAGGCCGTCAAAATTATTTTCCAGCGTGCCTCAATCATGTCGTGGCTTTAAAACGCTAGACACGATATTCACATGAGGAGCTTGCGTTGTTCACGGGCGATTCCTTTACGTTATGATGCTTTCGCCTCCGCAAGTGTTATTTGCATCGGACGCGTCCCAGATCGGCTGACAGCGTTTTCGCTGGTTGGCCAAGCCCTGCGCACGGTTTCAGAAATGCAGGCAGTACCCGAGTCTCGCAACATCCGCGGAATGTCCATAGAATGTCACGCCACGAAGCGGATGTCAGGAGGAAGGTTAGCAGAAAACGAACCGGCAGCCGCTCCCTATAGGCGCGTTAGTGTCCTTGTAAATCTAGCGTCTGCATAGGCGTGCACTAGTGATGCAGAACTATCGGTGAATGGACTATCGATAGTATCGATAGTTCTTTTTAAACTATCGATAGTGTAAAGAAGCTATCGATATCATCGACAGTGCAATCACAAGTACGAACAGGAGTATTCCTGCCGAGAGTATGATCAATAGCGCTGTGAATAATTCTCCTTATGTTGGGCAGCGACATTACCAAATCATTTGCGATAGTCTGTTATCAGCAATACTCAGTTCGCTTAATTTATGAGCAATCTTCCGGCGAAGGAAATAAATTCTTGACGCAATAAAAATGTAGGAATATGTCTAGCAATTGATTTTTAAAAGTAACCAGTTACACCTTACAAGTAGAAGCTTATCTTTTGATCTTTTTATTTTGAACTCGCAAAATTCGATATAACTTTGAAGTCTTGCAGTTCCGCCACATGGAGCGCCTTCCTTTGTGCTAAAGCTGAACAGTTCAGCTCTATATTCACTTGTCAGCCAATCATTCTGCTGAAGTAACGCAATCATGTCAACTTTCTTGCCCTTCTGCCTGCTCCTGGTGCTCCACCATACACTACCATGCACTCAGATTATCAAGTTTATCGCGGAATGAGTTCGCGCGGGCCATTTTGTACTATCGATGGTACTATGAAACGTACTATCGATAGCGCTATCGATAGTTTCTTCTACCATCGATAGTTCGATAGTGACTCAACTATAGATAGTATCGATAGAACCATCGATAGTTCTTCATCATTAGAGTGCACGCAAAGGGGAGCGTGACCCTCCACCTAATCACCTAGGGTGTGAGGAGGGAGGCGCGAAGTCTGCCCTGTCCATTGATTACGAGGGAGGGTGGGCGCTGCGACAAACCTTCGACCCCCATTCCCCCCCCCCCCCCCCCCTGAAGAGAAACCCTGCGACGCTTATGGGCATCTGTGTGTAGAACTTTTATCTAGGGCTGTGCGAATATTCGAGTTTCGAATTCGAATCGAATAATACTTCATCGAATAATTCGATTCGACTTTCGATTAGCTTGTATTCAAAGTTTCGAATAATTTGACTGGAAGAATATCTAAAGCCCGACAAAGGCCAATGGTGCAACTTGGTTAGGGCGTGGTGGCGAAAACTAACGCTAACTCGTTACAGGATGCCTTGCATTCAAACTTTTCCTGATATACACATTCAAAAGTGAGTGCATGTTTATTTTAAAGGATATTATGTCATTTCGGCATGTGATGGCTCCAGCAGAAAAGGCCATAGAACAGCGTAGTAGACTGTCGAACTGCTAACGTCAAAAAATAACCGGCATCAAGCACAGACATACTCGAATGAGCTCCTGACTCTAAGAAAGGATGACCTTTTGAAATAGTGGAAAACACATAGAGCTGCACTTTATCCGGGTATCGCTAGAATTCCTTTGCGATACCTTCTCTTCCCTGCTACTAAGGCGCCTAGTGAGCGCATGTTTTCAACTGCAGGAAACACCATAACATCACGGCGAGAAAGTTTGAAGCCAGGTCATGTGGGACAGCTTGTGTTTCTGCATGACACTTTGTAGTCTTTCGGTGGCAGTCACTCACCGCTTTATGTAATCGGGGACATGAGCAGATTGTATTTCTTCGTTCCTTCTTTGAATTTTCAACAAAATCTTTGGTATTCGATATTGGATACGATATCCGACATTGTGGCCATCATTCGGCACTCTTCGAGTCGAATTCGATTAGAGATGAAATTTCACTATTCGCACACACCTACTTTTATATGCTATAGGAGCGGCAGCGGTGAGCGCGCCGCTGCCGCTCCGGCTCGCCCTCTGCGGCCTCTGGCAGTCAGTCGCGGCCGAGTCTTGAAATGATAAAGATGGGTTGCTCAGTGTATCGTCCTCATCTATGAGGGGATCTGTGCGGCGGCAGGGCCAGACACTTTCAATGGAAACACAGGCGGTCTTCAAATAGCTCCGAACACGCCGCTGCCCCGGGACGCATGCAGCTCGTGGTAGAAATAACGAAAATCGCTCCACGGCGTACGCCGATGGAATGCAAATGCGTTCGTCCATATGAAGATACCTTTTTCACGCTCGTATCCACGAATTGTGGGGGAGCGATACACTGACGACACGTGGAGAAGCACTCAAGAGGGCCCATGTTTGTCATTTTTTGAAGCGGAACGACACCACGAAACAAATAATTCGGAGCCGAAGGTGTTTTCTTTGGCCTTCATGACGCCAACGCAAGCACCTATGGCACCAAATAGATTTAAAAACACTAAATGCGCCATCGAAACCTCAAGTGCCGAACTAAATCGGGCTGCTGCAGGAAGTCACCGCTCCTGCGTCTCCATGCCGCGCTTGGTTCAATGTTGCGTCTGACGGGCCGAAACAAATGGCTTTCTTTCGACATATGGCGCAATTATACTATTCGAGACCCCTAGTACCTCTCTCTGCTTGACTTGGGGCCCTATTTGCCTTATTTTAGGAATAGGAGAATTAATACAGCGTCGCCATCTCTGCACGGCTACAAAAAACACGAGTGATCTTTGTAAAGAAACCTTGTTAAGCCTTCTGCACCACAAATCGACTGTTTGTCTCAATAACGGAGTTATTTTATCGGCAGTATACGGCTAGCGAAGTCTCATTACTGAAATCTAAATCAAATACATGTATTATTTGGGAATGAATGAGTTTAATAATGCAGGCCGACGGCTAGAAAGATTCGAAGTGGACTGCTTTCGCTTCAACAGGCACCGCCATCTTGCGCTAGTACCCTAAAACCTCCATTTGAAGGGGGGGCTTTGCGTGGTACCTTTAGGATGCGCGCTGCGACACGAGCCCAACACTCCCTAAAGGCTCAAACCTATTTGTTGTGCACCCCCATAAATGCGCCTGGACAGCATTTTCGAAGTCGGTGACATATTACAGGAGCACAAAAGTGTTTGCCGGTTTGTTACACATTTCTATCACATCTGGAAAAAATGAATATCGAAACGCATGAGTATTTCTTCGGCAGAAATATATGATGCAAACGTGGTTACCTCGGGCGATTCTTTTATATGAAGAGTCTAAATATTAGAGCTTATTTTAAGCTGATTACGCATTATTTAAAAAATTACCTTCAGTCTGTACTTATTTCTACGTAGCTCGAAAAGATCCAAGTTTCATCGCGTAACATCAGCATGACGAGATTCCTTCGTTCGGCACATTGAAGAAATAAAACGCACCGCCAGTCTCTCTATTCTTTCCAGCTTCTTCTTCAGCGTCACTTGATGCGGACACCAATAACCACTAAATATTCTAGTACCATGCGAATCAAGGCGGGGTATGCACTATGTTTTACGTCACGCGATGCATATATCATTTCTTTTTTCAACGTGCATAACTTTCGATAGGCTGTCGTGCAGACGTTATCTAAATATTGGTTCCATGCGTTCCCTATCTGTTTTTTCAACAAACATCAGTGTTAATATTCATTGATACTTACCTTGATTCTAGGCTCTGCATGAATGGTTGATGCTGTCAGCGTCACCTTTATAATGGCGCGGTTACCTGTGCGCCACAAAGGTCAAACGAAAAAAAACACTTTTTTCTTTAAGTCAGATGTTATAGGGACGTCACAGTGACGTCATAAAATGACTTTATGACGTGATGATAATTTTTCGCATCAGTCGTCGCCGACGCCGCCAACGCGGGACGCCGACGCAGACGGTCAAATTTCTCGTTTCACAAGGCATATAAGGCTTTCGCCTTAATATCCAGGCTCCACACAATGCGAATTGCATAAGTAGTGGATGGTTTGAAGCTTCCCACCGTTTACAAAGGGCTCAGCTATGATTATCTATCGTCATCAGCCAAAGCATCAATAAGGTGCACATAATGCCTTACAAATTTGTAGCAGGTACCTCGCTTCTTTGCAGAATGACGAATAATGAACACCGGCCTGCTTCGCAACAATATGAAGGCTTATGGTTTATTGGGCGCTTTGCAACTGTACATGTTACCCGAAGAAATTTTACAATGGGTTCAAGAAAGGACGCTACTCCAGGTTTTGATACGACAGTGCTGCACGTTCCGCGCAGGTCTGGTTGGATGGATGGATGCAAAACTTTATTGAGTGTTCTGAGGTGGACGACTGCAACGTTTATAGAACCTGTTCAGTTTGAAAACTCGGCGGTGTTGCGCGGCGCCGCCGCAGCGGTGGCTGGAAGTGGCGCTGTTGTCGCAACAGGCTTCAGCCAGTCCAGCAACGTGCGCCGGATTGAGTGTGTGTTAGGCTGCGGTTGCGCTGTGTCCCCGTGTTGTAGTACGCTCACTGAAGAGATTTTGCGTGCTGTTGTGCTCGATGTAGCGTGGATGTTTGTTCGTCTGCAATGCCGACTTGTTGTGTGTCTGAATGCACAAGCGGCTGTAGGACTTCCGAGAAACTTCTGGGCTCCACATGATTCGGCTCTCTGTACAGCGTGAGATCGCGCTATTCCCCGTCTTGACAAAAGGCTGTCGGACAAATTGCGAGTTTGCGATGTGCATTTTCATTCCGAGGATATCTTGAAAACGTACAGGCACGTTGTCGACGGGAAAAAAGTCCACTACACTTGCGGTAATGAAGTGGAGCCTTCTGGAGGGAAGTGTGCCGAAACTTTTTCCTATATAGCCTCCCGTCATATCTTGCGAAGCCTCCAAAAAAAAGAAAAAAAAAGAAAAACAAGATTCCAGATCGAGGGAGGACAGTAGAAAAAAAAAATGTTGTTTGAAGCGTGTTGAAACACCCTGCGAGTCTGAAAACTGTGCGGATAACTCAGACTTCACTTCGGCAGCCTGTGCGCTCCGTTTGAGTGGTATTGAAAGTGTTCGTATGCCGTCTGCGAGTTCGCGCAGCATTGACAGGTATAATGAAAACGGTAGTTTTGTGGCCTTTTAAGCTATAAACGCTCAAGAGCGCACACTAGTCATTGAAAAATGCGTCATCGTCGCTGAAGATATGTCAGTGAGTGTTAGTGTGCATGGGCGTGTTGCAAAGACATTTAGGTCTATCACTATCACAGCGCTTTCATACCTGACAGAACTGCTCGCGCGTGTTGCCGAACTGAATGTGTGCCCAGGCTTCGAAAGAGTATGCGCAGGGGCGCTACTATATGAAGAAAGAAGCAGCTGCTGTGAAGTATTAACCCAGAGTATAAGCTGCATACTCTGTTCGAAGCTGAACCTTGCGAGCTCTAATGGCTCCTTTCCGCAACTTGCGCAGATGAGCCAGTGAAAAAATTCGGTCTCGACTGGGTTTGATCGCTAAGTGTGTCGTGACACATGCATAACTTAGTCATGCGCTTGCGAGAGTCGATTTCTGCAAATGCGCTGTTCCGCTTAGTCGATCTGCACGGCAATTTTAAGCGATATTTTCTAATCTTCCTGACGTTTCTTGGGCACTTAAAAGAAACTATAATGGGTTATGCGAAGGATGTGAGCACAACCCACTGCACAACTCGCGCGGCTCCGATGAAATTCTGTAGTCACGTATTTTCACAGGACCTACCAGAACCTTTCAAGTCTTCCCCTTTAGCTGAAAAATAAAAAAAAACTGCTCGCTTTGTCATTGAAAAGTGGATTTAGACAATGAGCAACACTAATGCCTGTCGCGCTGAAGTTGATGAAAGACGCAGCGTCCGCTGAGCACTAGGTGCCTGCTATAGTTCGCGCAACATAGGACACCGTCTAACGCGCTTTCAAACATTCTTTCTAATGGATTAAACCTTCACCATTACCTAAAGATAAAAACTAATCGTTCTCGTCGTTGCGTTTTCAATCAACTCAATATTTGCGCGGATAGCAGCTGCATGCGCGACGCTCGCTCGCGCTTCGTCGTCTGCTAAGTAGAGCCTGTTGCTGCGGTAGCGCCACCTGGACCGGAAGTCGGTTTTGCGCCGCTTTCAGAGTATGGCGGAGGCGGAGAGTTTGGCAACTGAACAGGTTCTATAAACGTTGGACGACTGAGCGTGCAGCGGGCCGCTCTCACGTTGGGACAGTCAGGCCTGGTGCCTTTTCTTTTTTTTTTCTTCTTCTGAAGCGCCGATGAAATTGTGCATGCGACGTATGCTCTTTACAGTGACAGTTGAACGCGATAGCTATATTTGAGCTGTGCATGCATGCGCACCGCGTGCAACAGCCACTCCCCGTTATGGTTCTAGTTGTTGACTCGAAAGCAGTGTCAAGTTTCTTAGTGCAAACTCTTTTACCTCGTTAGGGGCACTAGATGGAACGGGTGTGTTTAATAATACATAGAAGAATGGACTGTTGGGTGAGTTAGTATTCCATGTTTCAAGAAAAATGCGCAAAAAACGTGGACGAAGAGCGACGGGAACAGCGCAAGCGCATTTTTGGTCGTACATTTAATACTACACAGAATAATTTTAAGCACGAAAAACGGTCAGCTACCGGTAGACTACCAACATGAATAGAAATAAATACTTCGCGCATTCCTAAAGCTATAGGATTCGAGTCAGCAGGACGCAGCAGATTTTGGGACATTGAAACACAATTGAAAAGTGCAAACTTTGTGTAGCATAGCGATAGCAGTTTAGCTGCCGTCATGGAAAGACGGAGACGTTGATGCTACCGAGTCAGCCGAGAACCAAAAAGCGTTTATTGCATATTGCACCCATATATATATATATATATATATATATATAAGGAAGGTGAAAAGAGGAAGGATGTGATAGAAAACAAGGAAAATGCGCTTGGCACATGCGCGATGCCAGCGCGCACATAACGTAGCGGTTTGACACCGCATTCACAACATTTCTTCCTTCTCAGAAACGATGCACTGGCTTGCGTGTTCTTCTGGAGCGCCGTAGCAGTTGTGCGGTTTCTTGATTCATCCCAGGTGCCAGGGATGTTGGGACTGCAACAGGCCCACGCTGGTCGGTATCTGGGATTGGTTCATGGGGCAACGCTTCCGCAGCTTCGTCGGGGAGCGCGGATGGTTGCGGGTCCAGTGGCGTTGCGGTCAGCGTATTGTCTTGGCTGATAGTGCCTGGATCTTTCCACAGTGGTTCGTTTTGCGAAAACCCCTTGGAGTACGCACTTGATCTATGTGACGCTGCACGACTGCTTCAAGAGTCTGCACTATGATCATCCGTCCTCCCGATGCGGTTGTTACCCTCCTAGTATCCATATACCATTGGACCCGTAGTTGCGCACATTCACATCACAGTTCGTTGGCGGCAAAAACTCGACGCTTTCCTTTTTCGAATTGGGCGCGAACGGCGCAGGGAAGCAGGTGTCCAGGCGCGACCGCATCTGCTACCCCAGCAGCATTTCAGATGGAGACCATCCGGCTTTCTGTGGACTCGTCCTGTAATTGAGCAGCAAACGCATAAGGTTATGCTCTAGATTCCCGCCTTTCGAAGACCGTCATTGATTGTCCTGACTTCCCTCTCGGCCGCTCCGTTTGACTGCGGATGAAAAGTGGTGGTTCTTAGATGCGTAATGTTCTTCCTGTCCGCAAACACTGCAAACTCGTGACTGGTGAACTGCTCTCCATTATCAGACACCAAGGTTCTTGGTACACCGAAATGGCTAAATATGTCACGCAGGCGGTGGTTGTCGAAGTAGCCTGGTTCAGTGGCACTACTTCTATCTATGTTGTGTGAGCAACCACCACTACGAGGACCATTGTACCTTTCTTGGCCCTCCAAAGTGGACGTGAACACGTGACCATCTCTCTTGGGTTTGCGGCCAGTTTAAGGTGGGGTCGCTGGATGCATATGCAAATTGTCAGCGCAATTGGTGCATTGCGCTGTTGTTAACTCTATGTCATGGTCTCTTCCTGGCCATGAAAACAATGATCGCGCCACTGTTTTCATCGCCGAGGAGCCTTGATGAGTCTCATGCAGTAATTGTAGCAAACGCTTCCGCGCTCCGGCAGGTATGATGACACGACGTTCCCAGTGTGGCCATGGCAGGCGTGTGGCGGTCGGCTCTCAGCAGTCCCAGAAGTGGCTGGTGGTCAGTAACCAGGATGAACTCTCGACCTAGGAGATTATTTCGGAATTTAGTAACTCCAAAAACAGGTGCGAGAGCTTGACGTTCTAGTTGCGAATAATTTGTTTCGGCTTTTGTCAGGATTTGTGACCGGAATCCTACTGGTCTGTTAGAGCCTCCAATTGTGTGAAAAGAACGGCGCCTATCCCACGAGCAGATGCGTCGCATTCGAACTTCACTTGTCTCGATGGGTCAACATGCACGAGTAGATCGGCATCTTTAAGACATTGCTTTGCATTGCGAAATGCAGGTTCCCGGGATGACTTCCACTGCCACCGTGTGTTTTTTCCCAACTTGTACACTTGAAACAACCAATCTGATATGCTCGGCAAAAACTTAAAATAAAATGTTATCCCTAGAAACGAACGCAGCTCGTTTAGGTTATCTGGACTACGTGCGCTTGCGATAACATCTACATTCTTATCAGTTGAGTGAAGGCCGGCTTGATCAATGCGTGCCCAAGATAAGTGACCGACGGGTGGCAAAATTTACACTTATCGCACCTGAGCTTCACGCCATGTTCTCTGAATCATTCTAGCACATTTCGCAATTGTCAACCATTTCAGAGACCAGAACGTGATCCAAGTCAGCCTGAACGCCAGGTTGGCCCGACAGTATCGCATCTATTTTTCTTTGAGATATTGCTGGATCGGAAGAAATGTCGAAAGGAAGCCTATTGTAACAGCACAGGCCCTTGTGAGTGTTAATAATGCAAAGCTTCCGGGAATCCTCGCGCAGAACCACCTGGTTATATGCGTCCCGCAAGTCGAGCGTACTGAACAACTGGCCACCTCCTAATGACGCAAAAATATCTTGAATTACTAGAAGCGCGCACTTCTCCGTGGTCCAAGCAGGTTTGAGGGTAGCTTTAAAGTCTCCGCATATTCTGACCAGGCCGTTCTTCAGAACGGGCACAATGGGCGTCGCCCAGTTAGAATGCTTGATTGGTGATAGAACCAGCGAAACTAACCGGTCAAGCTTTTGCAATACTTTGTCACGTAAATCATATGGAATAGGTCTCGCCTCACTGAGTTTGGGGACAGAGTCGTCCTTCAGCATGAGGCTGGCTGGTGGTCCCTTGATCAAGCACAAGGTTTCCGTTAAAACATCTTCGTAGGTGTGGCGCAGGGCGTTGATGCTGTGGTGCTTCGCTCGAATAGCCGTCGCCTCGTCTTCGTGTACAATTCTCAGTACCGGAGCTCCAGCTAGCTCCAGGAGTACTAGCAGGTCTCGGCCGCACAAGCTTGGTCCGGGGCAGTCTAGCACCACAAGGGAACAATCAATAGAAGTATCATGGTATCTGACACAAAGTTGCAGCTCACCCATCACCGGCAATGTTGCGCTGTAGCAGGATAGCTTTACGTGCGAAGGCTTCAAACTTGGCCAGCAATTACGATGTTTTTTTTCGAAACGCTGTCATGATATGACGCAAACCGGGAACCTGTATCGACTTCTATGCATAAGTTCAGGCCTCCCCAACTGAGCGTTCGTCTTATTGGCGGCTCAAGAGAATTCTTTCTTGGTGACACTAACCTCCAAATTTGAGCACTTCTCCTGCTGTCTTCTGAAGCAGCCTCTTCGACCGCCAAAGCTCTCACGTGAGCGACTCGCCGAGGGGCGGCAACATCTTCACGAATGCGGTTGCGACACATGTTAGCCAGGTGACCCCTGGGGCCGCAGGCGTTACATCGTGCATTCATCCATCTGCAGCTATTGCCATCGTGTCTAGAACTGCCTCACCTTCGACAATCCAGTCGCTCTGAGCTCCCCATGCTTGATCGCGATGGTAGCTTGCGACGCGCTTCCACTTTAAGAACAGGTTGTACGTCTACAGACATTGTCCTGGCGTCTTCTTCGGCAGTTTCAGCGGCTATTGCTATGGACTCGGCTTTCCCCATAGTTAAATATTTGTTTGCCAGAAATTGCTTCTGCACATTACTCGAACGCACACCACAGACAATTCGGTCTCTAAGTAACCTGTTCAGAGAATCTCCGAAATTGCCATTGTCGGCGATGCGTCGGATTGCGATGACAAAATCATGAATGGATTCCCCCTCCCGCTGACAGCGGATGAAAAACTTGAAGCTTTCAGCGATTTCGTTGTGCCTTGGGTCTTAGTGGTCATTTAGCACCTGGACTACTTCGTCATAACTCAAGGCATTGGGCTTTGCAGGTGCTATCCTCCCCATCAGGATTTGAACCGTCGATGTGCTAAGTGCAGCTACTGGAAGTGCCCTCTCAGCAGAATCCGAAATAGCATTCGCTTCAAAATACGCCTCCACTTTGACGGGGTAAGGTTTCCACTTATCTGTGGTATCGTCGAAGTTCGGAAGCATGTAGGAGGCCATACTTGTCAGTGTTACGACTGTCACTGAATGCTTCGCTTCGGGCTCCTGCTTGACTGTGTGGGTGTTCCCTTTGCTCGTCGCCACTGTAGCATAGCTACGGCAGTCTAGCTGCCGTCATTAAAAGACGGAGACGTTCATTATTCCATGTCAGCCGAGAACAATCAAAAATCGTTTCTTTCACGCATATATATAAGCAAAGTGGAAAGAGGAAGGATGTGATAAAAAACAAGGAAAACGAGCTTGGTACATGCGCAATGACAACGCGCACATAACGTGGCGGTTTGAGACCGCATTTACAACATTTTGTTCGAATCACATAAAGAATGGTTGATTCCAGAAATAGCTAACCCTCTGTCCACTTTCATCTGGGTCTGATGAGGAGTCTTGGCTGATTGTTAGTCATATTAATGAGATTACGGGCAAACTGAAGTTCTTTCAGGCTCTAGGCTTTCAGTATCCAAGATGAATGAGGAGTCTGTAGAATACGCCCATAAGATCTGAAATTAATGCCATCTGGAACAGCGAGCAATCTCCCGTTGGCTCGTGGTACGCTGCAAATCAGGCCGAGCCCAGCATTAGCCAAAGTAGCGAGTTTAAAGCTAACTTACGAATTTTAATCTTTGGGAATTCGACATCACGTGTTTTGTGAATTGAAAGTGCATAATTGCTTTTTTAGATGCGAAGCAGCTTAAGGCTGAGTTCAATCCGGTGGTGGTGGTGGTGGTGGTGGTGTGCGTCCTGACCACCCTTACTGCGCATGCGCAAACCCTTTAAAAAATACAAAGAAACCTCCTCTTCCCCTCTCTCTAGGCATCACTCCCCGCGGCGACCACACCCCCCACTGCGCATGCGCGTCCCCCCCTTTCTCTCCTCTCCTACGCTCCCCGCCTCTCTCGCATCGCAACGACGCAGGCAGCGTCTGCTAGGGAGTTTCTTTGTTGAAAAACCTACTGCTCACGCTGCACAAACGTTCACTGGCCAACCCGTATATATAGGCACTGGATCTTGACCTGCAAGGTAGTGCTGGTGGGAGATTTCTCCTGTGCGTTGTTGAACAATAAAAATTCGCAGCGTGCGCGTTAACTAAAAGCGGACTGCGGGTCTCTGTGTCCAATCGGAGTCTTCTGTGTCTCATTGCCCATTAGCAGCGATTGCCATGTTCCAGTAGGAAACACCGGTCCATCACTGCGTGCTTTGCACCTCCCCAGGTTTCTCTCCTGCGCAACGTGGCGATGAGCGCCAGCGTCAACGCCGCCGCCAGTGTAAGCGTTAAGGCTGAACCACATGCAGCGTTTTTTTTCGGTGTTTTCTGGCGTTGCGTCTCTCGGCGTCATGACAACGCCGCCAGAGAGGGTGGCCAACCACATGGAAAGCGCTGAGGCCAGCGCCAGCCCAGCGTCACACATGCGACCAAAGGGAATGAACCTGATACCTCGCAAAGCAGTGTGAAGTATCCGTCACTGGACCTACAAAAATATTCCTGATTACAGCTTATATGTCTAAATTGCGGTTATGTAGTCAGAGAAACAAATCACAGTGCCGCCGAAAGGCTATTTTTATTTTACTTCTAACGCCACCTATTCAGCATAAGAAGAACCACAAACTCGTAATATATGGCCTCTGAGCTGGAAGTTGTCGCACGTTTTTGAGGCCACGTATTCGGCCAATACACTCACGCCTGCTAAGACTACCGATGAACTTGAGGATGGCGCTCGGAAACTGTTCGAAGAAATCCCGAGCGCTTGCGGTCGAAGCTTCTGAAGAACAAGCTAAGTCAAATACAAGCATCAGTTGAGAACCTGCGGGTCACACAGAGCACGGCGACGACTTAATAGATCTAAGGTGGGTGGCAGCAGCGACGACGCCGTTACGTAGCGGAAGTCGCTGCCAGCCGCGCGCTGATTGGTTCTACGTCTATCGAACGGCTTCCGGCATCGACGCCGACGCTGAGATGTCTGGATCGTCCTGAGGTGGACGTTTCGGCCACCGTCACCAGTAGCGTCGACGCCGAGTGACGCCGGTGTACGAAACGCCGGGACAACGCCAGCAAAAACGCTGCATATAGTTCGGCCTTTAGCGCCCGCTGTTTCGCATCTACACATGGTTCCCTTTAGCAGGAAATGGTGTAATTTTTACTTTACCTCAGCAGATACATTTCTGATCTCAATGTTTTGTGATGCACAAGGGACTTTTAAAAAAAAAATCCAGCCAGTTCCATGCCGGAAAAATTTTGCGACGCCTGCTATTAATCTGTACGTAAACGCTCGTTCACAACGAAGGCAGAGCGGCTAAAAGTGGCGAAGCGTATTTTCAACGCGGGCTAGGCGGCGAGTGCGCGTACGTGTTCAGCCCGCACGGCTCTCCTGGCTGCCCACGCAGCCGTAGAGGTGGCACATCCCGAGCTATTGCGTACGTGTCGCCATCACGTGACACTTCTTGTTCATCCTCGCCACTGAAACCACTTGCGCAACATCGAGTTACTATGGACTCTATAAAAAAAAAAGAAAGAAAAGCTGGCCTGGAAGAGCGCCGACCGTAAGAACACTGATATTACATTAGCTTGGACATTGTTGCTCTAACAGTCAGCTCAAGCAGGAACAGAAATAACGTTTGTGGATAACAGCAGCTTGATTTTATAGCGGCTGGCGAGTGCGCGCACATGTTGGTGACGACATCAATAGTCGGTGCGGGATCGCACTAGCATACACAGCGCATCTGTATCTTGTGCGCTACATCTTACCCTATGTATTACTTCCTTGAAACGTGTCACTGATTCCGTTGATGAAGTTGCGATCGTAGTGCCGCCTGTTTGGCTGCCTCCTTTTTTCGGTCGAGCGCCTCACCGTTGCTGACAACTGTCCATAGGTCTAAGGTGCGGCTATATTTTGTCTAGGACTGGCCTCCTGCTCGCTGACAGACTCGCACTCACTCTCAGACTCATCATTTTCAAATGTGCTGCTCCTCCCTAAGGGTTCGATCGTCGCACTTAGATACTTGCGGTTGCGGCGAAGCATATTGTTATCGTCTGTAAGCACGCTGTATGAGCGTGTCGCTGCCGACCCCACCACTGGTGCTTTGCCAGTCCACTGTTTGTCATGAGCCCTAACCACTTGTGCTTGCTGAAGGCACGGCAGAGCTTTCACACCAGTATTTCGCGGCTCGCGTTGCAAGCATTTTTTTTTCTGTCGGCTTAAGTCGGGAAGCCGTGTATGCAGTCTTCTCCCTTGAAAGAGCTCACCCGGCGACCAACCGTCCTTAAGCGGCGTAGCACATTAGGACAGCAGTCCCATCCAGAAATCCTACTTTGTCCCTTACGTCTTCAGAATTTTTTTTCACGGTCTGGAGGCCCTTCTCAGCAAGTGCATTCGACTATGGAAATTCAGGGCTCGATAGAATGTGCTGGAACTTGTGCGTTGATGCAAAAACAGCAATTTCGTGAGAGGCAAGCTGGGGACCGTCGCCGCCGCAAACTTCCACTGCAGTATCGTTACGGGCGAAAATGCCACTCAGCTTGTCAATGACAGTACTAGCTGTAGTATCACTTAGTTTTTCAACTTCGGGAAAGTTGGAGAAGACATCGTACGCGCACAAGGCAGAACTAACGGCATGCTGAAAATATCAGAGCCGACCCTAGAGCGAGGATAATGCGGTGCTTCTCGCAACAGAAATGGTTCGCGTTGTTCTTGGAACGCATATTTCCGACCGACAGCGCAAACTTTTAGCGTCCTTTCGATGACGCAGTTGGGTCCGGAGCCGAAAACTAGCTGCCCAGCTCTTGTTTCAGTCTTACTCAAACCCAGGAGCCTCTCATGTATTCGTAGAATCATTTCCGTCCACATCGACTCTGGGATTACTACTTTAGTTCCTTTTAAGAAAATGCTTTCAATCAGTGATACTCCAGCCGAGAATGGCTTCAAGCTGCCGACCAACTTTCCGTCTTTTCTTATGTATCGTATGATTCGCTGCAGATCAGGACCTTTCGCAGTGGCCTCAGCAAGTTGACTCAGCGTTTAGGTGCTCACCATATCCGTGACCACCCTAACCACATGAACTTCTGCGTCGTCTTGTCAGGGTCCGATGTTCCGTGTTTTATTTGTGTGTGTGTGTGTGTGTGTGTGTGTGTGTGTGTGTGTGTGTGTGTGTGTGTGTGTGTGTGTGTGTGTGTGTGTGTGTGTGTGTGTGTGTGTGTGTGTGTGTGTGTGTGTGTGTGTGTGTGTGTGTGTGTGTGTGTGTGTGTGTGTGTAGGGGAGGGCGGACCTTTACATCATATCGGCCAGCAGCAACTCTTTTCCTGAAAGGTAATAATCATACTTAAACAAGCGCAGAGAAAAACGTTGAATCCTTGGCGGGACATCGCCGATTCCTTCTAACGGGCGGGGGTGTCCCGACAACAATTCTTCGGCGGTAAACACAGTAGAGAAATTATTAAATACCTGCAGCCATCGGTCGGCGAACTCACTCATGAGTCGACTCACTCAGACTCACTCAAACTCAGATCGAGCCGTGAGTCTGAGTCTGAGTGAGGACGGGTGAGTAATATTTTGGTGAGTTTGAGTTCGAGTGAGTCCGGCTGAAGAAAATTTTCGTGAGTGTGCGTCCGACTGAGTCCGGCTAAAGAAAATTTGGTGAGTTTCAGTCCGAGTGAGTCCAAAGCGCAAGAAATATTCCTTGAGTGTGTCTGAGTGAGTTCCACTTTTGTTTGCTGATCTATGGTCCTATCTAATCATCTTCAGCATTACTACGAGCCATACCTGGATTCACGCATATACTCACGTCACTTACGTATTCCAAAGCAGTATCGTTCATACACCGTTTCAATATTTATTGATCAGACGCATGAATTAAGTAGGGGGTGCCTTGAACTACCCCTCCCCCCTCTCCCCGACTCTTAATAAATATATTATCCTAAAGTCGTCGAACTGCTGGCCCAGCCGGCAAGCGAATTTCTGGCGATGTCAGACGAGCAGAAACATGCATTCGCCAAAGATGAAGCAACCCAAGCAGTGGTGGTTGGTTCATCCTGATTTGCAAAACGCGAGAAACTTCGTTGTGCCGAGACAATGCTACCCTTTCTGCTAGATCGCGACATGGTGTATTGCAAAGCTAGTCGTGACAACAGTCATTGTGTTTAACTTGGAACTTGTCGAGAACATCGGCATTATTGCGAAAGACTTCGCTGTACTTGCAGGGCCCGACGACTGCGATATCACAAGTGCGCAACGATTTTTCAAGTTTTCGACACGAGCTCCCATTGGTTCGCGGTGAGAAAATCCGGCAACAGCTGCCATAATACACGTAAGTTGAACGAGCCTGAACAATTATGGTGGGTTTTCTCGGCGGTAACCGTAAGTACATTTTCGCTGTTAATGTGAGGAATACGTACGTTAACCCTTCCGTTACTGAAAAAAAATGTGCCATAATTACCGAAACGTGTTTTCGCTCCACTTCTAGATATTTTTGTCTGCATAAAAAGGTATCATTGCTTCATTTCAAAGGGGTTCCTTCATTTTACCAATTACGTAAAAAAACTTTACTCGAACATGACTTCACCGTATGACAGTACAATAAAAATGGCCTTAAAATAAAAGCGGAGACATGAATGGCCCAACATGGACAAGTGTGGCCATCTAGCGTCATGAAATATAATGATGACGAGTACAGTCTTCATTGGTTCCGTGTGGGACCAGTTTTTGTGGATGACGAGTGTAGTCGTCACCGGTCATTTTGTTACAAAGTCACATAAAGACCGTACTCGTCAACGGGAGGGAAAGAGTTTATAATTTTTTTTTAAATTAAAAGTTCCTCGTACCTATTTAATATATTACGTTTTCCCGGGCAGTGATCTAGGATTCTTTGCTCAAGTGTGCCTGGAAGTCCAAGTTTTCTTCCGATAACAAGCGCACACATATGTGTGTGTACGGCAAAAATTCACTGCATGAAATACGCAAATAGCACCTGACGTCACTGAAATGAGCAAATCTGTTTGAATGGATCATGGATGCTAGTTCTCCCTGAGTGGTTGTTCTCCCTCAGCGGCGACTGTGGGTGGAGCTTACATTTATTCTGAGGTTGTCAACGACTATAGTGTTCTACAGAAGAAAACAAGCGCAGGAAAAGCTAAATCATTGACAGTTCGGCATGGACCCTTCTCAGGCCTCTTTTTTATAATATAAACACAGTGGATGGTCTACACTGAGCCGCGTGAAGTTACAATTTACAACTTCTACTACGCGTACAGGGTGTTGTTCGTAGCAAAAGCTTATCACCTAATTGACATATGCGCGCATTTTGAAAAACAGCGTGTCGTTAAAAATCTAAACTAGGAGATTTTCGCCCTCACATTTCACATTTAGACGTGTTTGCGTATTTTACTTGGACCATATGGGACAGTTGCGCTATTGTGTTATTAATTATTTTTTTTCAATATTCTATCAAACAGTGCCACCTTATCAAGTTTGCTTTCTTTTTTAGTGTACTTGTAAAATTTTGCACATCCCTTGTTCCGCCGGAAACAGTATGTAATGTTGGCTAGAGGAATAGATTACGCTATTTCAGTACAATTGAGACCGCCAACGGAATACCAAATAAGTATTTAAAAACCTTTATTCAGTGTGATTAATTGTACAATGAGAGAAAGGTGGACATCTCGTAGTTGCTGAATTAAACTACAACACAGCATTGCTGTTCTACAACATTTTTCCATGTCTAATCAGTGGACGCAAGTGTATAGCAGCACACAAAAACCATTACTGGTAATTTTCCACTTGTTCAGGAGTACCAGCTGGCTGGAACCCTTAAGTTGTTGTTAAGTTTAGGAATCCACTGGTTGATTATTATTAGCACATGTCCTTGGTTCTAACTATTCAGTTACGAAGCATGCAATGCTGTAAAAATTTTCCAGATTTTTTTCCCCAATTACCGGCGTTTATGTGCTTTCATTTTCTCATGCTCATGTTGTTGTACCTTGTTCTTATAACGCGCATTTACCATTCTCACACAGGAACTATGGCGATTCAAGTGCGAACTCTGTGACAACACGCAAGAACCAGTTGCAATTTCAACCAGCAATAACTAAAAATAAATATCATTGTTCGTGTCAAAGGTGCATTACAACTTCTGCAGCAACAAAAAGAAATAGCCCACATAAAATCGACACAGCACCAAGTGCGCAATAAGGGCCATTCAGGTGCTGCGCGTTTCATGACGCACGAGAAATTTACCAAGATCACAAGTAAGAATGAAAGGAAGTCGGCAGCAACACACACGTGTAAACCTTGATTCGAACCTATAAGAGAATAAAAAAGGCAGTACACACACAGCCGACACAGCAACAACCAAACATGAGTCTGGGCTCCTAAAGTGTCGAATTAGGGGTAGTCCACGTGGAGTCCACGGATATGTATTCACTAGGATTTATAATAAAACACATCGACATAACTTCAAAAAAGAACTTAATTTCCAAGCTGTCTGCGAAAACAAAAAGGAAACAGTTCGCGTGACCGCTGCAAGATTGCGAATAGTGGTTCTCGGACAGTTTGGGTGCCGTCTTTTCAACCTCACTAGTTATAATTCATCCATATAAAAACTAACAAGGATGAAAAAAAAACTGTCACCGAAGTGCAAAATTCATTCAAACGTTTCTGCGATAGAAGCAATTGCAGTCACACAGGCGGCGCAGTGTCAACCATACAAGTGCCCAGTTTTAACAATAGATGCGGCACTCATTGATATTGCATTTACAAGAACAAAAAGAGATTGAGATCAAGTAGTGAATGTACAACGCGTATACCGTTTTCGAAAACAAAAAGTCACAGTTTCGCCACTAGGGCGAAGCAATGAATGCGATATCAAGAAATTAGTTTGTAACACGAAGAACGACAAGCAGCTCGATACTTGCGACGCACCGCCGCAGCACAAAGAAGGGCGCTCCAAAAGGACGCATAGGTATACACAGGACAAGCGTGAACTAACAACTGTCGCAGTTGTTACATGTTTGCATTTCAGCAACGCGCTGAGAGTGTCCACAATGCAGAAGCCGACGCTGTTGTTGTTGTTGTTGCCTCTGACATGGCTCATACCCACTCAGGGGGGATTGGCCAAGGAATGATTATATGATTATATGACTTTTCGACGCTGTTTGATACGTCTTTTTCTTTTAAACTGCGGCACGTGGAATGACCCCTCTGCGTCTCCTGCCACGCGGTGGCGTCTGACGCCAAGTGTGCCCGGTGTTCTTTGCTTTTTTTCCTTCTACATCATGAGGAGGTACAGAAAGGAGCCACTTTTCCGTGCTCATCTCAAGGGCGGTTTTCCATTTGAAAGAAACAGTAAAAGCGTTGCTTGATAGCAAACACGCTCAAGCTGTTCCGAGATCTGCGTACCACGAGCGGCAAATGGTGCATATGAATAGCTAGGCGTTACACCGCTGGCCCGAGCATGGCGTTTGGCTGTCCTGGAACAGCACAGCTTCCAGGACAGCCAAACGCCATGCTCGTGCCAGCGGCGTAACAGGTCAGAATGTCCTAAGCCGTGTAAAGAGAATGGAGGTGGCACCTGGAGTGAAATCTTTTTTCTTCAAATTACACACTGGAACATTACCTGTCAAAACATGGATGGAGGAAAAGGGCTTGTTCGTTCCTTGGTGGGACCATTGTTTTCTTTGTACGAAGCCAGAGACAGTCGAACATGTTTTTCTTGACTGCTGGGATGCAGTCTTTTTTGGGACGTTCTTCAAAGGACCTGAAAAAAGGATTTGCCCCTTGATGCCTACGGCATCAGATTTCTCCCAGTTGCAAACGAGGAAGGGGTACCATTCGATCTTGTCATGTTACTGGGCCTGCCCAGTACATGGCAATCTAGAATGGCAGTGCGCCATGCTGATATTAACGCACGTCCAGTTCGACAGTAGTTTTTTGAATCTATATGTTCATATGTTGAAACACAGAAGGTCCAACAAGATGTACCTGAGTGGCTTCCACGAGTAGAAAACCTTCTACAGATGAAGCAATTTTAATAACCTGTAAACTCTGATACTTGATTAGCTTTTCCTTTTCTTTTTTTTTGTGTTTCTTTTTCTTTGTCTGGTATATGTTTGTTTGTCAATGCTGTAAGTATGTACAATGGCAATAAAGAAAGAAAAAAAAATGGCGTTTGGCTGTGTTGGCTAGCGCAGCAGGTTTGCGGAGCGAGGGGTCGCTGGTTCGAATTCCCGGTCAGGTGGTGTGGAATTTTTTTCTACTAATTTATTTTTCTTTATGCCTTTTTTATGTATACACATACATATACATATCCGGGACATGACGGCGTCGACAGACGGTGACGGCGATGGCAAAAATCAGCCGAGAGTGTCCATATAATTGCTGTCGCAATAACTAAGAAACAGTACAGACAGCTGACACAGCGTCGAAAAATTTTTCGAATGGAGACAATACGCACTCTTGAGTTGTATTTTGTGGGCACCTAAGTCTCATCAGTACATTCGGTGGTTTTATTGCACCACGCACACATGAAAATGCGACATTAAACTTGATTACCACATGAAGTACTGTTGCTTCGGAAGCTGGCTGTGGATTGATTCTTCTAAAGATTAAGTAAGTAATAAATGTTCCGCTCTTCAAGGTTTTAGATGTAAAGCATCTTATGGCGAAGCTTAATCCAGTGGTGGTGGTGGTGTGCCGCGTGACCACCCTTACTGCGAATGCGCAAACCCTTTAAAAAATTTAAAATAAAGACCTCCTCTCCGCCGCTGTCTCCTCTAGGCATTCCTCCCCGCGGCAACCACACCCCCCACTGCGCATGCGCCTCCCCTCCTCTCTCCCCTCCTATGCTCCCCTCTCTCATCTAGGCATCCCTGCCCGCGGCGTCCACAATCCCACTGCGCACGCGCGTCCCCACCTCTCTCTCCTCTCCTACGCTCCTCCCCCTCTCCTCTAGGCATCCCTGCCCACGGCGTCCACACTCCCACTGCGCATGCACGTCCCCCCCCCTCTCTCTCCCCTACATTCCCCCCTCTCTCGCCTCGCGACGCCGGCAGCGTCTGCTAGCGAGTTACTTGGTTGAAAAAACCGACTGCTCGCGCTGCACAACCGTTCACTGGCCACCCCGTATATGTGGCACTGGATCTTGACCTCCAAGGTGGTGCCGGTGGGAGAGTTCTCCTGTGCGTTGTTGAACAATAAAAATTCGCAGCGTGCGCGTTAACTAAAAGTGGACTGCGGGTCTCTGTGTCCAGTCGGAGTCTTCTGTCGCTCATTGCCCATTAGCAGCGATTGGGATGTTCCAGTAGGAAACACCGCTCCATTAGTGCGTGCTTTGCGCCTCCCCAGATTTCTCTCCTGCGCAACGCCGCGATGAGCGCCAGCGTCAACGCCGCCGCCAGTGTAAGCGTTAGCGCCCGTTGCTTCACATCTAAACATGGTTCCCTTTTTGACAGTTCACTGCCGATGAATATAGGTTAACTTCCTCGTAATCGAAAGCGTTTTCAGCTTAGCGATATGATACAAGAAAAAGGAAGACCGTGAACGTTTCATTAAGCCCGATATTAAGTGTGTAATGTAGAATATTAAGGACTTGATCAAATACTCTGTGGGCGTCGAAAAAATGGCGTTTGAAGAAAGGTGTTCGTAAGTGAGGGAAATAACTTGGCAGCAAGCCTTTTCCGCCTCCTAGCGCATGTCCTTGGTTTTATCTGTAAAAATGACAACGAATATATGTATTAAAGCGCATATATTTTATCAAGATTGGGCAGCAAAGGCTACGACTCTTAGACGTGTTCCAGTTCGGCACCCGTCGCACATCAATGTGGTAAAAATACTTCGAGGGTTTCAGGAAGTTGTAATCAAATTGCTTCCATGGCGCGTGTGGTAAAGCACATTCTCGAACATACGCGAGCTCAGGCGTGAACTTTGAACGAAACGGTGACGCGCGTAGAAACGCTGACCTGTTTCATCCGCAGATGTTGTTATCGACCAGATCAACGTTCTCGCCCTCATCATTAGGCCTATACGGTGGGCGTCTTCTTGCTAGAAAAAGGTTTGCCGAAGAAGCTTCTATTTTTGCTTGCTTAGCTCTGATTTCTTCAACTTTAGAACTGTGCGAAAATCTATAGAAATAAGGAAACATTTCCATTTTTTCGTAACATAGGGGCAGGAAATGTTAATGCCTCCAAATTCGCCTTAATACAGTCACAAAGAGTGCTGTAATGCTTACAAAAACCGCTGGGGCAATCAGTAAAAACTTACAGAAAAACAGAACTCTGGATATTGTTAGTTGTTTATCGTAAAACTAGAAATGGCTAAGCATATTCATGAGTTTGGGTTTGTCAATATTTAGTTTGTACCGCGGGTCATCGAAATATATATTGTAATATCTAGTGCTGCTGCGTGTGAGGAGGCCTGTGTGTGTGTGTTTGTGTGTGTGTGTGTTTGTGTGTGTGTGTGTGTGTGTGTGTGTGTGTGTGCGTGCGTGCGTACGTGTATGTGTGTGTGAGGGTGTGTGGTACTTTTTTTGTTCGGAATGATGCGGGTCATCTGCATGTTCCAGTCTAGCCTTCCAAAAATTACCAGGGTCATGAAATACTAACAACCCACATTGTCATTCTTGGTGAAAGACGCGTGCAGTCTTTAGTCGACCCAGCTGTGCTGGTGCCTGTGATGCGTGAAGTGCGCGTTTGGGAAAGTGCGCGAATGTGATGGTGACCAATGAAAGAAGAGAAGGACGATGGGCAGCAACGTCTCCTCTGCCAACCACAGTCTACGGCTGGCGAACGCCGACAGGGCGCCCGGCCGTTGACCCCGACTCACCGAGAGCGTCCATCTGCACCTCCGCCGGTGGTTGAGCGTCGCTACCACCTCTTCTGTCTTCGACGCCTGCGCGTGCTCCTCACCGATGATGCCCATGCCCTTCGTTACGAACGGTGACATTTTTCGATGAATTGCGCGTTAGCCCATGTCGCTTAGTAGCTACGAGTTGTTCATGTGACTTAGGTTGTGTATACTGAGGGTGTGTTTGTTGTATTTGTTATCTTTTCATCTTGTAAATATATTTAGTTTTGTTTGTCTGCGTGTACAAGCGGTCTCGTTTATTCTTGATGGCACTTACGTCATCACTATAATTATTCACGAACCTACACGAGAGCGCATTGATTAAACAACCTCGTGACAATTGGCGTCCGCGACAGGATGAGTCCATTTGTGACACTCGATTGGTGTTAAGAAAGCGAGATAAAGATGGGCAGGGAAGACTTAAAAGAGTTGGCTAGGCGAATGGGGTTGGAGGGCGAGGAAATTAGGAACGCGAGGAGAGGATCCGCCAACAGAAAGCTGAGGGAATAAGAGTTTGAAAGAGAAATGAGGAAGGAGATGGAACTTGTAAAGATGAAAAGAGAACGCTTGAGTTAAGGATTCAGCTTGCGGATATTGAAAGGTGGCGACGCTCAACCGTCGGCGAAGAAGTAGCTGAACGCGCCCGGCTAGTCACAGATGTCCCTGAAGCAACAGTGTGCGTTGTCTCCGATTCTCATGGAACGCCTTCAA
>JALIZH010006775.1:0-12701 GCA_030522465.1 Rhipicephalus appendiculatus
TTACGTTGACCTATGTCAAAACACTTTCCTAAATGCAGAACTAACAGACAAAGATGCCAAGGAAAGTATAGGGGAAGCTATTAGAAGTAATTGTAATGTAAATGTGAAGAAATGAAAGTGGACGAAAAGATAACTTGCCACCGGCAGGATCCGAACCTGCGACCTTCGAATAACGCGTCCGATGCTCTACCACTGAGCTACGGTGGCGGTCATCTCCCCGTCCACTTTATGGGGTATATATGTGTACTTAAACGTGGGAGCGTCAGTCAGCGCCGCCTGTTGCTGCCATTACGGCGAGTGTGGAACACTCTTCTTTGCCTGTAGGCGTCACGTAGTACGTGATCTTATTACGAGAGGGCAGCTGACTAGTAATCCCTCGCATACCACCTGAAGGCATCAAGTCTGCCAGAACGAGACCCTCGTTATGAATGAAGGAAGGAATTTTAAATTTATACTTCGTTTGCTTTTGTTAAACATAGTATTAAAATGAATCCAACAGACAAAGATTTTTTCAAGGAAGGGCAGGGCAGTTCATTAGCCTGTATCGTAAATGTGAAGAAATGAAAAGTGATTTAAAAAGATAATTCTCGTCATCGGCAGGATCCCGAACCTGGGAATTTTCTGAAGGACGGTAAGTCCGATGCTCTTACCACTGACATGGTGGCGGTCATCTTCCCCTCGTCCACCTTACGGGGTTTATATGTGTACCAAATCGGGAGCGTCAGTCAGCGCCGCCTGTTGCCATTACGGCGAGTGTGGAACACTCTTTTTTGCCTGTAGGCGTCACGTAGTACGTGATCTCGCCGTAATGGCAACAGGCGGCTCTGACTGACGCTCCCACGTTTAAGTACACATATATACCCCATAAAGTGGACGGGGGAGATGACCGCCACCGTAGCTCAGTGGTAGAGCATCGGACGCGTTATTCGAAGGTCGCAGGTTCGGATTCTGCCGGTGGCAAGTTATCTTTTCGTCCACTTTCATTTCTTCACATTTACATTACAATTACTTCTAATAGCTTTCCCCCTATACTTTCCTTGGCATCTTTGTGCGTTAGTTCTGATTAATACTATGTTTAACAAAGCAAACGAGCCCTTAAGTTTAAAATTCCTTCCCTTCTTTCCTAAATGCAGGTACTTCTGTAGGTACATTAAAGTGAACTGTGGCGCTTATCTTATTCGAAATTCAAATGATTTTCCTGAATATCCTGTACATGCATGCTGAAAGGAGGTTGATCGGTCTCGTGGCCGAAAGGTGCAACACATCTTTCGTTCACGTCGCGCGTTGATGAAGACCTTTCGTGTATGTGCATGATGGGGAAAATATCGGGAGAAGAGGAAGGATGGGAGGGGGTTGTTAGCCCGCATGACGATAATCGTGATTATCTTTAGTGATCTGCTTAAGAAGAAACCTACGAAAAACACGGAGGCAGCGAAGGAACCAAACATGACAAGTGCTGGGACTTACAACTGAATGTTTATAAGAAACGCCACACAGGAATCAGCAGCACATGCGTATAAATAGGCTATCAAAGCAGTCACGTTGCACAATTCACAGTACAAAAGCCAAGAAACGTGTCGGGCAGTGGCAGAAACAGCTTATTTGCACGAAACCAAGATATTAACGCCACGAGCACCGTTATCTAGAGCCGCAAATTCTTATCTGTGAGGAAAACTGAGGGATCACTCACACATTACACTTTGCCTTTATATATATATATATATATATATATATATATATATATATATATATATATCGAAGGCTTCACAAGTTTCACGTTTATTCTTATTTCTTTCCTTTTGCCAGTGACACTGACCTGATTTGAAATCAGGGGGGCGTAGCCACAACCTTTGCGGCGCAGAGGCACGTAAGTTTTGAAATTCCCTTGTCATGGGGGCCGTGTCTGCAGCGGTCAAACGGGCCGATCATTCAATGACAGGCTGCGTGAACACTGCAATCTACTTCCTACGGGCACTGGTGGAAACTTACCTCTGCCCTGCAAAGGCTGTGCGCCCCTGATTTCACATCAGTGAGTGTCATTGGCAAAGGAAAAAAATAATAGATTGAACGTGGAGTTTTTTGAAGCCCTCAAAATAAAACAAGACAGGTCAAAGTGTTATATGTAAGCGACCTCTCAGTTTTCCTTACAGATAAAGAATTCGCGGTGCTATACATAGCGGGTCCACGTGGCGTCGTCATTTCGGTGTTTCATGGAAATGCGCTGTTTCTACCACCTTGACATTCTTCATGGCTTTGTAGGGTTAAGTGTGCAACTATGAAACGGGTTAGATAGCCTATATTTATGCGCATGCGCTGCTGGTTAAAATGTGTATGGGGGCTTAATTCTGCAATAATCGTTTTGTTCAAAGTCCGGCGCTTGTACTGTCTGGTTGTTCTCCTTCGCTGTCTTCGTGTCTTTCGCTGGTTTCCTCTTCCGAATATTATGACCCAACTCGCCCAGAAACCTACGTTAGTGGTGTCCTGTTTCAAACATGATTGTGACAAATCGGCATCTACATCCAATTAGTCGAATTTAGTCCGAGGTAGAAAACAGGCGAAGGAAAGGCGCAGATTACTCGGTTTGATTTCTGACGTGGAGTATCGCATTGAGTGCAGGGCAAAGCGGAGGAAACACAATGCATTATACACCCACACTTTAGGATTACGTGGGAATTCGTGTTCTGTGCGTTACTTCACACAACTTTATGGAGATCACCATCTCGTCCAATTGCCGAGCTTGTTGAACCTGCCAACCTATAGGTTGGGGATCGTTTGTTTGATAAAGCATTTCATCTATTGTCCTTTTCTCTTTCTTTCTTCATTAAAGATCATGTGTTCCAGTTTTTAAGCTGATTCTTTCTAAATATATATACCCTAAAACGTTAGCTCTTATTTAGGACTGCTGAGCAATATAAGCAATTGCTTCCATACGCATCGAACAAAAAAAGCCCTGTCTGTCTCCATCCCTATAGCCCCCGCCCTTCCCCTTTGAACTGCCGTTGTTACGTGGCTCGCTTTCACAGACATATTTATTGTTATTCCAACACCGACTCTCCACACATTTTATTACTATTCAAAGCCGGCGTCATATAATACATATTGTGTGAGAGGTAGCAGACTTGTCAGCCCGAGTATTTCAACAGCCCTCGCCAAACACCACCGTTTCCGCTGGTCACTGACCTGGATTCGCTTAACTGCGGTGAGCTCGAAAGTAGCTTAAAATTCACGTTTATTTTGAATCTGACACTACCTTTCCACATTATTAAGAGCACTGAACAAGTTTTCTGGTCCAGTAATCTAACTTGAAGCAGCAGGCGAATCAATTGCAATGCGTTTGCCAAGTGGGCAGAATTAATAAAGGACCGAGTATTTACTGGTGACAGAAGGTGTCAAATAAAGGTAGGTTTACTGAAAAAAAAAAAACAAAAAAAAAACGTACTTAAATGGCGCGCCTATCGCGCCGAGAGAACCCGTCGGCGGCGGCGGCGCGCCGATCAGTTGGCGTCGGCGGCGGCGGCCCAGCGAAAACTGTCGGCGGCAGCGCGCCGACGTCTCGGCGCACACCTCTACCCCATTCTAGCCACTATAACCCTACCACTACCAACGTTTATAGATACTTTGACCACTACAGTGCCTAGAATATACCACGGCCGCTGGGTTCTTTTTTATCCAGCGGCCGTGAATATACTGTACTACCACTACAGTGGCTAGAATACTGTACTACCACCGTTCGGCACTGTCTCCCGCCACCCGGTGGCAGGAACGCTTAGGTGGGTAAAACGTTCGGCTCACCCATATAGCCGCTTAAAACCGGCTTGACTTGGCTTGAAGTGTATGATTAGGCAATGGATTAGGCGGCGGTAGAATCGTTTGGCTGAAAGGCTGAAATCATGCTGAAGAGTCTTTTAGGCGGTTTAGGTCATAGAGTTTCTCACTAACTTGAAAGCAACTCTATGGTGGTTGCCGTTCATTTTAGGCGTGGTTTTTTCTCCGTGGTGGATGTTTTGACCGAGAGCTGTGTTGGCTGTGTGCATTAGCAAGAAGCGCCTCTGCCCGTGCGGACGAGGTCGCATTGTGCAAGAGTGTTAAAGAAAGTGATTCATGTGCAAGTCTTGCCGCTTTTAATTGTTAGTTCCTGCGATGTCGCCGTGTTTAGTCGACGCTGATGAGCGCAGGGAGCTTCTCCGCGCTGCTTAGTAGTTAACGCCAATCTCTCGAACTATTCGCCGCCAAATCTATAAGCTATGATAACGAGCTGTAGGAGCGTGAAATAAAGACCATGTGTTATTCGATTTGTGAATGCCTGTTTGACGCACAAGTGTAGTATTGTGGCGTACGTGGACGTGTGCTAAGTGCGTGTGTTGCGTGGATCGATCGCTTAGAGTTGTCATTTGCGCGAATTACTTGAACCAACACTTTTATTTAAACTCCGTCTTGCGTAACCGCGCGAGACAGATACGAAATGCGCAAGGTGGAAGCGACGGGATATGAACAAACGTTCACCCGACGTTATTGTTCGAGTAGCTTATGCTGTCACTGATGCTGACAATCGGTTTTCTTAGCGGTGTCTGTTTAGGTATGTGTATAAAAATAAAAAAAAGAAATAAAATGGAAAGTTTATTGCTGGGAGCATTGTATAGCTTAAATAGCCAAACTCTAAAAAAAGTATTTCTAAAAGATGACATTGCCTTAACACAGTAGTGTTATGCGGCGAAGTGAACGCAGTGTATTGCGGTAAAGCATACGTGGTGGGCGTGTGTGTATAAAATGGAAATTTAGCACTGTCAAATGCCCAACCATATTTCATTAACTTTCTTTGAAAAGTAGTAGCTCATGGTTCACTTTATCGAGTTCTTTCGAGTAATCAAGGAAAATAGCTATTGAAGAATAGTAAAAAATTATACGTCCAGTTTGTCAATGAAGCAAGTTGCGCTTTTGCAAGAAATTAATTTCTGAAAACCATGCTGTGCTAGAACTAAGAGCAAGGTGGTTTCAGCAAACTTGTGGTTACCCTGAGATGATAGCAGGTGTTCATGCATCTTACAGGGGCTGCTTGTTGGCAAGATGGGGTGGTAATTAGGCACGTGCCTTTCATCGGGATGTGGAGATGCATCACATTCCTGATCATCAAGTCTTAAAAAAGATGGCTATGAAAGGGATGCTGAAAATTTCTTTAAGGGATGAGCACACAGCAGTACTTAATAAAGCCTCTAGCACTGGGGCTAGCAGGTATCTTAAATGAGCTGGTCACTTTTAGTAACACCTCATAGGTCAATAATTATTGGGTTCACAGCAAGGTATGGATGAGGTAGGATTTTGCGAATGGAGGAATTAGAAGTCATGAAATTATTGAAAATATGTTGTTAATAATACCTGGACAGTCTTATGGCAGAATAAGGTTTACAGCAGGGTGAATTTACTTTTGCTGAGGCTTCTAGTGGCATCATTGCAGTTTATAATAACTGGTTTCATGCATTCAGTATCAAGCACCACTGACGACAATATGGTTTTTCTAAGAATAATTTACTGATTAAAAAAAGATAACATCAAGGAACTACATGCTTTCTTACGGCTTAATCAGACACACCATACAGGTCATTTGGGACTCTTTAGCGAAATTTATAGGGGAGGTCTGTGTTCAGAATATCACGGTAATCTTTTGATGCTCTAGCTTTGTTTGTGTAATTCTTGGAAGCCTCTTTTTCTATTAAAAATTTCTAGTGAGCAAACAAGTGCCAGCACCAGGTTTGGCCCTTGGGTAAAGCAGGTGGTAAGAGTGAGATCAATCTCAAGCCCTTCAGGAGCACCCACTGAAGGAACTAGTACCTATCAGGCAAAAAACTTCCAGTGCACCAAGAAGGGGATGGGAGAAGGGTGCAGCTTAACATTTCAAGAGGGCACCTTCTGGCCATCATCCTTCCCTAGCCACAGACTTGTACAGCGAATGTTTAGCAGACTCCTACTAACATGAGACAGACTAGGTACAAATGTTGCTTGTCTATCGCAAGATGGCACATCAGACCTTTTTAGAGTTCCCTCAACGCAAGCCCCTACATTTACTTAAAAATATTTCCTTGCACATTGTCCTTTTCTTGTTCCCACGCAGTTGTCTCAAGTAAAAGTATGCAGCTTGTCAAAATCTAACTGTGCCACACAGGGATGGTTCCAGCCATCGTGATGTGTACTCCACTGGAGCTTTCAGACACTGTAGAATCATAAATGTAAACAGTGACCGGCCTGTGTCACACACCTGCATAAGATTTTGACAGAGACGTTAGTTCTGGCAATGCTGCCACAGTGGTAAGAAGATGTACACCCACAGGAACACCATGGCAAAGCAAGCTGAGGTTCATATTGAATATAATATTCCACTTGTAATACGATGGTAATATAAGTACTCTTGCATTCATTTAATTATAGTGTCAGGAATCACATCATTTTGCCTAACTGTGATCTATTTTACTTATCATCTGCATAGTTCCCTCCAGGTTGGTCACCATACAGAAAAACTTCTTTGTGGGAGCAACACGCTTTTTAAGTTCACGAGACTCCACTGAAGCACTTACAACATATGCAAACAGTGACATCTTAATGTCAGCACTTTTGTCCTAACAAAGGTAAACGGGTTGTTATCTTCAGGCTGTGATCTTACAGGAGCTTTTAGCATATACCCTGTGGTCATCTTGAGTGAACGATGCCACATAGAATAAATAGCTTAACAAAGCTTATAACTCAGCAAGATGGTGTGTAGCTTCAGGGAGGTAATAAAGTGGAGAAGTGACATTATGTGAGTGTCTTATGTGACACTCACATAAGACACAGGACATGTGTTAACTTCCATCGCTCTTTTTTGTGGCTTTGCCAGCAGATATGTAAGGAAACAGAAACATTCATCTAGCGTCAAGAAACATCACAGGATAATGCTCAAGAAACTTTTCTGGCTTTCTAAGTTTCAACGGATGTGTCACTAATACACACGTCACTCCTTTCCCAGCATGAAATGCTTCCAACAGTTCACATGCCATACTATCACAACCCCTGCCTGGAATCCTTATCTCATATTTAATCTCAACTGTGCTCAACCACTCATGCAACAATAAGCCAGATTTGTGTCCACTAAGCCTGTAAGTCCACTCTTAACAACCCCCCTTCCACCCTCCCAGTGATCATTGGCCAGATGGGTCAATATATTAATCACCTACCTACACAACTATGCTTGTCAAACATGAATACTATATGTGAACCATACAATTACTTTGCAAAAAAAAATGTAGTACGAGAACTTTTTATGAAGGCCTTGTTAAAATATTTTATGATCATGGCACAGAAGCCTTCTCTAGGAAACATGTAAAACCAACATGGAGCATTATACACACCAGGAAAATTCCGACACAACAAATATAATAATGGTGTGCAAATATTCAATGATTTAACATACCGAATAGAATATTGCAGTATTCGATTCAGAAGCCATTATTCGTAAAACTGAATATTTTTTTAATACATGCTTTACTAATGTTTCAAAATGTTAAGTGCACCAAAAATAACGGGAAATTTGTGTAAAAGTGTGATTGCTTTTATCCCTGCTGGCAGATTATAAGCACAAAACATGAGAGCTTATGTAGTGCAGCTGGCTACTTCGCTCTAAGAAAGTGATTTTATCAGCTATACAAGGATCACTTGCCCTTTTTTAAGAGTTCTGACAGTTTCAAAGGGCCTGACTATTTCCTACTGATGCTGTACTTCTGCTTTTAAAATTTCTAGGAGTCCTTAGCTGTAGCTTCGTGGGTGGGTCTGACAACTGACCTTTAATCTACCTGTTTTTTTTTATTGTGACGGAAATCATACCGACAACAGGGAAAATGCGATAAAACATTTTATGTCAAAATTTGTTACCAATGGAGTCTTATATGCATCACATGCTGAAACAGTGGCCGATAGCCAATGGCTGTATTAGCACCAGATTCTGCCATGACAGAGCATGTGCGCGAAACACCTGGGAGGCACCATATGCATGCACCATGGTTAAATGAGGTTTTCAGTTTTCGTGAAGGAAGCTAGGGCCACTTCTCGGCGTCAACTCCTTTTACTGCATTATAAGCAAAGAAGAAAATGAGTATGCATTTTTATATACCGACTGTTATTTTAAGCCCGATTAAGGGTTGTCTGCGCAGCAGCAGGCAACATACAGCAATTTAATGACTCCAAAACTCGGTACTAAGGCTTCACCACCAAGCGGCACCATGGTGTGGCTGCTGCAGTTTTCAATCTCCATTTAAAAATACTTATCCTACTTAAATTGCGAAAGGGTGCTCGATTCCATCACTATAATTCTGCGTCTTTCCAGACACACAAAGGTCCATATACACGCTTCTGGCCAGTTATTTGTCGGTCCCCTTAAGAGACGTAAATGTCAAAGCCATGACGTTTGCTAGTCTAACAAGGGACCTAGGGATTGTAACATCACTCTAATGTAATTTGGTATAGGCTGTAAAAGTTAACATTCAATCATCACGTCATACATTCTTAGCCTTCTATGACAATTTTTGTTCATACCAAGTGAACAAGAAATGGTGCGAGTGGCGCATCATACGCCACATCGCCACCCATCCTGACTCTCCCCATTTGGTTGGGCACCTTGTGTTCTCAGACACAGCTTTGGTTGCAGCAGTGCTGTTTCAGGACATTTTGCATTTGCAGTTTTTGTTTTTTTTCTTGCACCATTATTTTCTGTATCTGTGCCATATTTTTGTACCATAATTTCTGCCACCATTTTGTCAGTACAGCCTCTTCATGAGACAAATCTGGGACCTTAAAAAAGCAGATGAACACACATATTTTTGCTTCCCCTTTATGCAAATAAAAAAGAGATAGCTAGCGGTACACGCAAACCAGTAAGCACAACATAAAACATACATATAACATACTCTGTGGCTCCATGTATACCGCACCACTAATTCATCACAACTATGTGCTTTTTAACCTTAAGTATGAGGGCTACCTTTTTTTTTTTTTCAAAGCCCAATTGGTTGTAAAAATAGAACCACAGTGAAATTCAAAACTGTTTTATTTGGAACATTTATACATACCTTCCCGGTACCTCTCTACACACTCGCCACTCCAACAGAGTCATTTATCACAGCGTGGCATAAACTTTACTATGCATGCCCTGGCCAAAGGTGAGGGCATAGTAAAGTTTATGTACTTTACTATGTACTTTACTATGGAAAGTACTTATTAAAGCACTTTACTATATTGCAGGTAGATTTACTGTGTAGATCAGTTATACTAGATAATTTACTACGCTGATAAGTCAAGAGAATAGGTTAATATGTCCTCACCTTTGGCAAGGGCATAGTAAAGTATATGCTAGTTTGTTATGCTTGAGGTGTGCCATATGTCGTAGATAGAAAATTATCATCATGAATCAGCACACGCTGTCTTCGTCGTCTTCTTCCTCTTCACTCCCATAACAGGTGCGCCAATTTATCTGGCACAGCATGCGATAACTCTCATGGGTGGGAGAACGAGTATAGAGAGAAAGAAAAAGAGAAACGGAGAGCTAGAGAGAAAGAAAAAGAGAGAAATTCCCAGTGAAAAAGTTTCTTGGTGAGGTGAGATTCAAACCTGCGGACCAGCGATCCCAAGGCAAGTGTTGTCACCACTCAGCTATCCATTCATGTTAGCAGAGCATAACGTAGCCTTGTATAGTATAGTATGGCAAGGGGGTGGGAAAGGGAAGAGAGGATGAGAAGTAGAAGTGTGAGTGTAAGGAGAAAGGAAAGGAGGAGGGGGAGACAAGGACAGATATATATAGAGTGATGGAAATAGTATGAAATAGAAAAAGAAGGGAAAGAGATAGAGAAATATAGATAGAAAGGGAAGACAAAAAGATAGAAGGAGAGAGGACGACTACAGAGAGAGAAAAAGAGGGAAGAGAGAAAAAGATAAAAAGAATTTAAGAAATAAACAGAGAGAGAGAGCGAGAGATAGAAAGAAACAGTCACAAATAAAAAAGAGAGAAACAAAAGGGAGCAAGAATATTGGGTTGGGAGAGAGAGCTAGAGGTGAGAGGATAAAAGCCTAGCCAAGCTTACCAACTCTGCAGTGACCCAGCCTTATGCAGGAAAGAAGCACTATATATATATATATATATATATATATATATATATATATATATATATATATATATATATATATATATATATATATATATATATATATTTTTTTTTTTTTCGAAGGTTCTGTCATGGGCATCGGCAGCGGGGTGCTAAACGGGCACTTGCCGCCCTCAAGCCTCACCAGCACTTGCCCTCACCAGCTGTGCTCTCCTCCTCCCCCAGCCGCGATTAAACACTGGTTTGGACCCCCCCATGAGTAAATCCTGCCGACCACCATGGGTACTATGCAGTCACGTAATCAAAGCCATAGTGAAAGTTTGACGGTGTTGGCGCACTGCAGATGTGTTGCACAGATATGTCCTCCGATCGCGCGAGGCGCAGTCGTGGATTCTCAGGGGGATTCTTCCACCGTGTGAATTGTGTGGTGTCATTTGATTTCATGCATGCGTAATGCAGCCAAAATTCATCGATATCGCTGAGTGACTATAATATGCATATGGTGGAGCTTTGATGCTCGATCGCGAGTGACTGCAAAGTGCAGCTAGAGCTGCAGGAACTTTGAAGCGCAGAACGTATAGAATGCATTCACCAGACAACGAGCGTCGTACCGAATGAGCTGAATTCAGCTAATTCGGTACGACGCTCGTTGTCTGGTGAATGCATTCTATACGTTCTGCGCTTCAAAGTTCCCTGCAGCTCTAGCTGCACTTTGCAGTCACTCGCGAAATTCAGCTAATTCGGTACGACGCTCGTTGTCTGGTGAATGCATTCTATACGTTCTGCGCTTCAAAGTTCCTGCAGCTCTAGCTGCACTTTGCAGTCACTCGCGAAATTCAGCTAATTCGGTACGACGCTCGTTGTCTGGTGAATGCATTCTATACGTTCTGCGCTTCAAAGTTCCTGCAGCTCTAGCTGCACTTTGCAGTCACTCGCGATCGAGCATCAAAGCTCCAGCTAATTCGGTACGACGCTCGTTGTCTGGTGAATGCATTCTATACGTTCTGCGCTTCAAAGTTCCTGCAGCTCTAGCTGCACTTTGCAGTCACTCGCGATCGAGCATCAAAGCTCCACCATATGCATATTATAGTCACTCAGCGATACCGAAGGCCTTGCGCATATATGCGCAAGGCCTTCTCACTTGCAGTGACGACCATATGTAGAGGGGCAGCTGGATTGTATATATAAATGTTTCAAACAAATATATATATAAGTTGTTCAAAACATAAAAAAACATATGTATCTTTTATGTCGTCGTGTTTCCTATGATGTGCACGCACGTTTTCTGGGTTAATCACAGAATTGCCACACATAGGGTTTCGCGCATATAATCATATTGTGTGTGCCGAGGGCAAGAGTATGTTGAGCGGAAGAGAAGATTTAAAGGGGCCCTGCGACGCTTTTTCGTCTGCATTCTGCAGCGCTGGAATTCGTGTAGTGCCTAACACTTAGATGAACGCAAAAAGAATTATCGAAATCGGTACACGGTAACGTAAGTTATAAGCCGTCAAACTTCAATACCCCAGCAGACGACGAGAAAAAACGTCCCCTTTCGCATTTCACTCTCCCACTGACGTCAAAGGCCGCTTCCAATCACCGCGCCTCTTACAGAGACATACCGGACGACTCGCCTCGTGGTGGCACGGGCAGGACTGGACTCCCTCCTAGGAGGAAGTCTAGTCCGGCCGTGGTGGTGGCCGTTGTGCAGCGCTCCTAGCGTCGTCTTGCAATTGTTTTGAAATTTTCATATTTAGAAACAGAAATCCTTTATATCTGAGGAAGTATAGAGAGAGCTTTTATCATTTTTAGCGCACAAAAGTGTGGTCTATCTGGGACCGTATGAATATTACGCGCGACTTGTCGCATCGAACCAATCAAAACGAACGGCCTATGTCGTCACTCCCACGTGGGTCAAGCGTCACTTCCCGATCACAAAAAATAGCCACTGTATGTCGCTCCAGTCCGAAAACAGTGTGGTTTCTCCGCAGAAATAAAATTATAACAGCATTGCTTTCGGCGTTGCCACTTGCGCAACGATATCAGTGCATTCCACAGTTCGAGAAGAAGCGATGAAAACGACACGCTAAATTTGTGTCGCAGGGCCCCTTTAAGGGGCCTGCGACACCTTTTCTGCATAGTCAGAAAACGCTGTCGGTCGGTAATCGAGGCTCTAAGAACACACACGCATCATTGCGCAGCACGCGGCCTTAAATTTGCAATTATTTCAGACTAGAAGTTGTACCTCTTCGGTCTAAAAACGATGTCATATACCCAAATGACCGCGCCATATACCCAAGTTCACGACCATATATTGGCTGATTTGAGCATCTTGATCTGTATAGTTAAGTCGGCCGCCGCAGGAGGCCCTGCCTGCGTAGCTTCCAGTGCGCTCGATCGTCAGGACGAGAGAGTAAGAGAAAGTAATTACAGCTTGCGACAAATCTCTGTAACATCCGCCTATGTAGTCTTTGCACACGCAGTCTGTTAGAGCTTGGTGTGCGCGTGCCTCTTTCTTTCCCTCCCCCCCTCTATCTCTCTTTCCCCTCCCTTTATCTCTCTTCTCCCCTTCTCTCTCGTTCGTTA
>JALIZH010006776.1:0-36494 GCA_030522465.1 Rhipicephalus appendiculatus
AAATTCGTATCACCTGAAAAGCATGAAAAATTAGCATGCGACAAAAGAAAGCTGGCGTACATTCCCATTTACTGTTTTTCAGGAGCGCAGCAACGTCAGAAAGAACTCTCAATGATTGTCAGTTAAGTTTTCAGATGTCGGCAATCATACCAGCACTCGTAAATACACGGCCCGTACGCGCGTGTTTAATTAATGTACCAGGCGCGTTGTTACTCGCGACAGCAGTAGCCCCTTCCAAATTTCAGTATGCTTTTTCGCATGACTCCAGAGTACTGAGGCAACGGAAGAAGCGCTTTGACGTGATAGATCAAGGCCACAAGATTGGAGAAACACGGTCCTATGTTATGATTTTGTTATCGCAGAGGTGTTGGGGATGTTTTTTTGGAGATTTACAGTCGTGCCCTCGCACAAGTGCGACCTCAACAATGACGCATGTTGGCACCGCGATTCTAACGATTTGGCGGTGCGGCGCGCATGCCCGCGCTTACGTACCCGCGCTTGCACGTGCTTGGCGCATCTTCCGCCACAGCGTGGAAAGCACGTCTTCGTACATGGGCGGTAGCGTACATTCGTATCAAACGTCGCGGGGTGAAAATCGGTTCGAAACAACCGTTCTCCATTACACTATAGGCCAATGGGCCTTGGCCGGGACCAAAGAAAAATTCGTATCATCCCGAAATTCGTATGAGCTGTGATCGTATCACCGAGGTTTCACCTGTAACTCTGTCGAGGACGTCGATGTGCTGAGAATAGCGGGGGCATAGGTTCGCCGGTAAGAGCAGGTACGTTTCAATGAAGAAGCGGCGTGGGCTTATTCCGGGTTAGAGTAATTAAAGTATTTTAGAGCCAACGTTCTACTACTCTATGCACCGCAACGTAATTCGGCGCGTCGTATTGACTTTAAGCCGGCAGAGCGCAACGCTCAAGTGCGAGTCCAAAGCCCGTTTAGTGAAAGCGTAGAAGAGCCGCATGCCCTGAGGTGCCAGCCAGAGCAACGTTTATCACAGAAATAGGAGAGTGCTCCTCGCTATTGGCGAGCTAGGATGTTGCAGCCGCAGCTGCTGCTCTTTCCTTCCTGTGTTTTTCTAGTTCATACCACGTGATCCACTGCAGAGAGGCTCTGCAGATGCACTCGCTTGGAACCTTGTAACTGCACTACCACGTGATTAGGCGGAAAGTTAAAACAGTTGGTGCTTGACCGCCCTGTGTCACCATCGGTGACGTATCGGACGGCCTGTCGATGCGTGCGTTTCAACGCAAGAGGTCGGCTGACTCGAATCATTCGGTTGATATAGTCACACGCAAGGCTACGAAATCTGAAGGAACGACAAAGTTGCCTGCTGAAACGCCGGAGGAAACGGACGAATAAAGCATAAAGGATGCTTTAACTTTCCTTGCAAACGTCGAACGCGATGACATAATCGGGTACCGTTCGCCTTCCCATTCCCGAACCAGGCTTCGCTTCTCTGTGGGCACATCAACCATGCCACAGAAAAATGAACGTTTGTGCGCTTAAAATGCATGTTCAAAAAAAGCCTTGAAGGTCTGCTGTAACTATAACGGGAAAGTGCCAACTAGGCCATAATTCTTCATTTTTACGAATTGGCTGAGTACCCACTAGGCGTCCGGAAAGGCAACAGGCGCATCTGCAAAGTTTATTTATGTGAACTTGGTTTTCCGGCTGCTGTGGCTCTCTGGCAGGTCAAGGTATCTAATCCTGGTTGCGGCGGCCGCATCTGCGATAGAGGCAACAATGCTCGAGGCCCGTGTACTTAGATTTACGTGCACGTTAACGAACGCCAGGTGGTCCAAATTAAAAGACCACCTCGCGTTATAAGAGACGCCGCCCTTCAATACGGCGTCTCTCATAATCATATCCTGGTTTTGGAACGTTAGACCTCATGAATTATTATTATTATTATTATTATTATTATTATTATTATTATTATTATTACTACTACTATTATTACTGGCGCTTTCGCTCTTCCTTCGCCAGGCAAGTGTACCCAAATGCGTCATAATGCAACACGCGCACTTAAGCAGCGTTGCACTTTGTTGATGCTGCTGATGAGGATGATGATTAGTTAAACCTGTGAGTTTTTTATTAGTGGACATTTAAAGTAATCAGTCGTTGCGCAATTCACATGTTTTGACGCCTGATGCTACTTTACCCTTCTTCCATATTACAAGCGTTAAGGAGACGCCTCGCACTCAATGACAATGTTACTGTTTTTTTTTTCAAAGAATATTGAACACCGCCGAGGCTGGGGGGAGGTGTACTGTGCGCTCAATGATACGGCAGAGTGGAGTTCAGTGCTTGATGATTTAGTGTGCTTGCCTAAATTGGAATCTCGTGTCAGCCAAAGCGTGGGTCACGTGTTTCATACTAAGTAAATCATGAGTTGTCAAAGTCTGTAATAAAAAAAAGCCTGCCTGGCTCTGGGTAGAATACCTGCTAGCCACACAGAAATCCTGCGTTCAGTTTCTCCTGAAACCCAAAATATTTTATATTCATCCATCTCCATCTATGTGAAATTTTTTTATGTACAACGCCAATTTTTCACTCGCCACCAACACCGCGATTTCGACGAAACGAGCTCTTCAACGTTAACACGTAAATATTACCTTGTTATAGCGAGGCTTGCGAAGCGTCGAAGTGAGCCAAAATTGAACCTAGTAGAGCCGTTTCTGTTCGTAGTCTTCGCAGAACGGGTAGGAACACAGCTTAAATTTGTGGTAAGTAAGCTTACAAGGGATAAATCGCAGCGGATTCTGAAGAGCGATTTCTGTATTATTCTTGGCACCAAGACAGAAAGCACCTGCCGGCGTCAGCTTGACATTCAAGCTTAGCGAAGCTGAACCCTGGCGAAAGACCTTTACCCAATACCAGCGCCGCGTGGTTACGATAACGACAGCTGCTATAGGGGTGTCCTTGCGGGCCGCCAATGACAGGGTAGCTATTTGCATCGAAATTCACTGCGCGTTCTTGCCGACAGCGCCGGCGGCGCGAAGCACCGCTTGTGTGGATTTGCAATCCAACACATTGGCTCCCTTATATCGGCATGCAGCAAAAAAACGTAGACCTCTCTTGCTTCTTGTCGAAAGCAAGACGTGCAATAAATTTGAATCTGCGTAAACGAGTGGGCTCATTTCCATAGCACGCAAAATCCAGCTATCGCTTGACAAGCATGGTTTTGCGGCGTTGAACCATAGGTAATTATACGAGAGATTTCATATTGCCGACGAAGTTTTGTGAGTTGTGGAACGTTTTTTCTGCTCAAGACGTGTATACATGATTTACGTGCCTCTTTAAGGTATGGTGCGTTGGTGTGGCTTAGCTATAGGGCGATGACGAATCTGAGAAGGTACTGACTGCAATGGATAACTTACTACAGTGTTGAAACCGTGTCTCTGGAAGGCCATTTTATAAGCATACCTCGACAATTATGCGCCCGGCAACCGCAAAATGTTGTGTAGCAGTGTTATAGTTAGTGGGGCCTACAAAATGCCGACTATGGCTCGTCTGGTGTGGTGGCCACTTGCCAGTCAGCGAACCGATAGTGCGATAGCCTGAAAATACGCTTTCAAACTTGAAGTGCTCAAAATTCAGCCATTCTGAGCCTCACACATACAACATGAAACTTACACTCCTCTCATCTACGAGAGATTACACACATAGAAGTCCCAGTCGAAGCGTTCATGTGAGCGGATCTGAATGAAGAAACCGTCTCTTCAAGCCATGGTCTGGTTATACAAATTTTCAATTACCTATTTTGTTCTTCGCACAGGAAACAAGGCGAAAAGACACTCGACAGGAAAATACAAAAAATGGTAAGTTACTGTTTCTGAAGGCTGGCTGTCACACTCACGTCTCCTGAAGAGAATTTAACTGGTGGTGCTGGTAGTTGCCACGTTGCAGCATGCAAGATTTTATTCTCCTATATAGGCGCCAACTGTAATGCCTGAGCGTCTCATGAACTGCGGGCGCCTGTCACCACGCGTTATCCAGCTATATCCATGCGTTATCCAGCTATAGGCAAGCAAAGCTCGTTGCACGATCGTTTCGGTTGCCGCAGGCACCCAGGAAAAGTTACATCTTCAAAGGTCTGCAACCTGTGGCCACCCCTTTCGAAAATCAGTATTTCAATGGGAAAAGCCGAATGAAGTGGTCATCCTTGTATGTAATGCAGAATTTGCGATACGCAATGTTTACCCATCTAAAAACGCCAGGCCTCCGCGGAAAGAGCTGCACACCCACGGCAAAGCCGAATGAAGTGGTCATCCTTGTATGTAATGCAGAATTTGCGATACGCAATGTTTACCCATCTAAAAACGCCAGGCCTCCGCGGAAAGAGCTGCACACCCACGGCAAAGCTGGAATAGTGGTATTTCTGTAGCCCGTTATAAAGTCTCTTAAAGATATTACAAGTACATTTGTATTGTACCCAACTAAAGTGGTTGCTTGGGCGCGTGTTGGTACGGCATATTGGAGGGAAACAGCGCGAAAGACGAGGACCAGGCAGAGAAGGACACAAACAACAGCGCTGTTTGTGTCCTTCTCTGCCTGGTCCTTCGTCTTTCGCGCTGTTTCCCTCCAGTATTGTACCCACTACGCAATAAACCATAATTTTTGTCATGTTGTGAAGCACCCACTACGCCATTGTTCCTCTTTCTACAAAGAAAAGAGGTACCCTCTACACATCTGCAAGGCATTATGTGCGGTTTGTTGAGGCTGTGCCTGATGGCGATGAAGAAATATGGCTGATGCCTTTTTAATGGGCTCGAAGCTTAAAGGGACCCATTACAGTCGAGTACAACTTCAGAAGAGAGGGGAGGCCCCGCCCAGATGACCGAAGCGCAGCAGCCAATTGCCTCCGCGACTAAATTCCCGCTCAAAAAATGAAGCAAAGAAAGGTCAAAAAAGAAAAAAAAGAACGTCCTGCCAACGATCTGTCGTTTGCGCGCTCAGCTGGTAGCAACGATGGCAGCATCTTCTTCGTCGGCGGGGTCACCGGCCGTCCGGCTCATGACGTCACCTGAAGTGCACGCGTATTGGTGGAGGCTCGTGTGCCTTTGAGGGGAAAATGCCGCTGCCTTCTAAAGTTGTACCGGACTATAGTTAAGCAATTCGCATTTTGTCAAGCGGAGTCGTTATTTAAGTCTTCGAATACGCTATAGTAATGGCGTTAACGTGTGAGAGAGAGGGAAAGAAAAACAACCTTATTGAGGTCCTCATGAAACAGATCAAAGGGGGTCTTGTGTGCTTCCTTGGCAACTAATACAAGTACGTTGGCCAGGTGCCCACTACACAAATAAATCATCATAATTTTCGTGAACTAGAGAAGCGTGCGCTATTCGATTAGTATTTTTCATTATTAGGGAGAAGCATGGTACCCGCTACACACCTGTAAGGCTTTATGTGCACTTTGTTGACGCTGCGTCTGACGACAATGAAGCATTATGTCTGAGAATTGTAACGCGCTGAAAGCATTCAACGACTAACTAGTTACTCAAGTCACATTGTGAGGTGCCAGCCCCTTGGTTATATAGAAATTGGCACGTTGTGACAGTGATTTCATAGGAGTTAATTGCCAGTACAAATTGGCCCTAGGCCGCTGTGACCCAGCACTCCGAAACGTATACGTAGCCTTTTGAAATGACGTAATACCACAGAAATAAGTCATGAAAATCTAAGAGGTAAAGACCAACGAACTCTTAACATCAGCACAAGCACACAAATCACCCCAAAAATTGTACGTCACTCTACCAGAACATTTCGAACAGCGAGTGGGAAAGTCAGCACAGGAATACATTTATTCTGTTAGACGTATGCTCTTGCAACTATGTGATCAAAAGTAAATGACGTCAAGCGCGTGGTCTCTTGCGTATCGGTGTTCATGCGAAAGCTATATACGGCACTTCCTTTTGCGATGTCCTCCGCCGTATGTCAATGGATATCGACAACCGTATGTCGATGTATATCGACGGCAGTATGTCGATGCATATCGATCTGGGTAACGCTGCACAGGGCGCACAGGATCGCAAGCCAACAAGGCAGCTCGAAGGTCTGCCCCACAACAACAACGTCGTCGTCTTCCTCTACTGGACATCCTTTCAGCGCCTGTACCGGAGTGACATTTCCATACGCGTGACAATATGAATCAGGAGTTTTACCAGCGGAGCTGTTTAAGCGGACCGTTAGTCCACGCAGAACGAACAGAAAGCTATCTTCTTCAAGAACTGCCACACTGGCGCTCTGTACATTGCTCGCTGAACATTACCCTAATACACGTTCTATGTACCAGTACATCTAGTTTTCAAATCCCGGTTCAGCTTTTTATTTACGTGAGGTTTGATTAAGAGAAAGATATCCACATACTTCAACCTATGTTCATTTGTAGTTCTGCAAAAGCATGTAGCGTAAGAGTGATCAGCTTATCCCGAAAGATCAATGTTATTGCATTGCTTTTGAATTTGCATTTGCATTGCACAAACCTAGTGAACTAGGAAAGCCCTGGGCTTATATGGATGACCGACAATGTTATTATCATAATATCTGAATTTTTACGTCTAAAAACCATGATATGATTTTGAGACTTGAACTCGCATAGCGCATTACGGAAAAAGAGAAACGGCCGAGCAGACCGACACAAGAGGACAGAGCGCTCTGTTCTCCAGTTCAAGTTCAAGTACGACGAAACAACTCGCCCAATCTTCAACACTTGTGGATGATTATGAGAGATGCAGTAGTGGAGGGCTCAGCTAATTTTGACCATCTGCTGTTATTTAACGTGCTCGGTAATAACACAGTAAACAGGCCACTACCATTTCGCCTCCATCGAAATGCGAGCGCCATGGCCGGGGACAGACAACATTGTGTATTGACATCGACTGGGGGGGGGGGGTGTTCCATGCAATGATGGTGCAGTGCAAGAATTACAGAGGTATTATGATGTCACCATTTTAAACTCAGAAAATATGATTTTACACAATACATAGATCGTGTGGGGCTTCTTCAGGGGGTGGTACTGGTTTTGTGAACCACGCACGCATACATATAGAGCAAGAAAACACAAAAAGGAAAAAAATTACACCATCTCCCACTAAAGAGAACCATGAGAGGATGCGAAGTAGCATTGGGGGTGCACACCAAGTTTTCGTTTACTTTCATTCGGCCGTCGAAGCCAAGCGTCGGCGTCGAGCTACCGATTCCGCTACAGAGAGACAACGCGAGTCTGCGGCGAGGGTAGCGAGGCTTTCGAGACAACTTCAGCGATCGGGAACCGACAGAGCGACCGCACGATTCAAGCGAGACCGAGCGCACGCGCTTATATGAAATGGGGGGAGGGAGAGGAGAGGGAGTAGGTTTGCCAGGCTGCAGCGCGGGGGGAGGAGAGGAGAGAAGACGACCGAACGCCTGCGTAAACGCCCGCGTAAAGGAGGAGAGCGCGCGGCTGCAGCGCGGGGGGAGGAGAGAAGGCGACCGAACACCTTCGTAAAGGAGGAAGGGGGAGATAGAGTAGGCGCATGCGCAGTAAGGGTGGTCGGGACGCACACCACCACCGGATTGCTGAGGGGTGGGGGGGCCGTGAGAGCCCAAGGCGGCCTCTCATAGCAGGTTTTAGGGTGTATCGCCACATAAGAAAATGGTAAGAAATATGACAGGAAAGAGGCGCACTCGCAACTAAGCTTTATTTTGCGTCGATTGCAAATGTAAAGCCAGGAAAAACACCACGTGTTCCGATAACACTGCCACAGTAAAAACCAGGTAACAAGTACGACGAACTGGACGGTGCCCGGGCGGTGCCTCAACGAACGCCTGAGAGAACATAAGTGCACGTGAAAGAGTGGCACGGGAAGTAACTTGGCACTTCATTGCGACAATCAGTGCGCGTCAGCCCACTGCGCACCTGAGCTGGAGAAGACGCGAGTACTAAAAAGATATAGGAAAAGAGAAGAGCGGGAGATATTTGAAGCGTATGTCATCAACAAGTTGGGGAGCAGATGCATCAGCAAGCGCCGCCTCTTGGAACTGTTTTCGTGTGAGATAGACTATCTCGACGATCAGTGCGCTAGGCGGTGTTACCTGGTTTTTATTTCGATGCAAAAATGAAGCTTAGTTGCGAGTGCGCCTCTTTCCTGTCATCTTCTTTCTTACCATTTTCTTCTTTATGTGGCGCTACACCCTAAAACCTGCTATGAAATACCAACTAGCCTGCATTGACATCCTTGTTCAGCACACGGCCTCTCATGCCCCCCCCACCCCCTCCTTCACGTTCGCTGTTGCCGTCTCCTCCTTTTTTGGATTGGAGGAGTGGGTACGAAGCATACACACACAAGCGCTAACGCAATCAGTTGCAGCCTTGAAAAAGAGAAGTTCACTTGTCGAAACATCGGCTCAAGTACCCACCCCCCTGTTTACGAATTTCTCATCACTAGCGAGTGAGTGATTTATGAGTATAGTAAACTGGCTTAGTTGGCCTGGACCGTATCCCTACAGCGCGACAAGAATGAGGAAAGACCAAGGCGCACACACGACGGGAGACAGCGCTGATTGTCAACAAAAACTTTTATTCAAGAAACGTGTTCGTATATGGAAGCACTGATACAATGAGTTCACCTGAAAATTTTTCTGCTGTGCTTACATAAATGCATCCCCATTTCACTTGCAGGGCAGTCAACATCCTATGATGTCCGTGTGAGGAACGGCGGGGAGATGCTAGTAGCAAGGAACATCTGCTTGGAATACGCAAGAACAAATTTAAGCCTTACGAATTTAACGGAATGCATGCCATTAAAATCGAGTGTTCGCTAGACAACTTCGTAGAAAGCAGGCAATTAGCAATAAAATGAATTGCTAACGAAATCTGCACCTGTTCTTATATATGATATTCAGTGCTTTAGACAATATCATGTCCAGAATGATGGTGAACTAGAATTGGGTCACTAGAATTATGGCCTATTGAGAACCGCGTAAAAGTAAAGGCTTTATTGGGGAAGTTGGGTATTCGCGAAGGCTGCCGTTTCATTGTCTGAATTGTGATATAAACTCCCCCGTTCTGAGTAGAAGAACTACTCAGACCAAAAATAAGGCAATACTGCACCGCGGGAAAGCTCAAGAAAGCAGAATAAATGAACCAGCGGTGGGTAGCATACACTAAAGCAATTGTCGTTCATCCGCCTTTGATACGTATTGTCATTACACGAAAGTTAGCCCATTAGGGACCAGTGTACTTTAAAAAGTACACGTCCTTTTTCGGGCATAGAAAATACAAAACAGAATATTCTGATCTTGCTCATTACAACCTCTGATGCCAAAGGTTGCAGCAAGAAAATCCTAATTTGGAATATTGACTCGGTTATGTTTTTTCTGTTTTATGAGTCGTCAAACTTTAGGAAATTGAGAGCCTGTTAAACGCACGTGGTCAGTACTACTTTTTCTAAATTAATTTGAAGTTTTACATTTTATATGTTGAAAAAACGGACGGTTCCTGCTTCAGGAAGCAATTCCAATCCCTGCAAAGCGCGAGAAGCCTATAGAGTGCATAGTTTTGCTGTGAGGAGTAATCAAATGTTCCTGTACTTTATTTAGTACACTGGGACTTCGTGGGAGCATACACGTAACTCTTGTTGTGCGTTGCATCATATATTCAACAGGCTTTTTTTTTTATGAATGCCGTTTTTTCGGTTATCTCAGACTCATGAGGCTGCGAAAGATGTCGCTGTGAATATACGAGAGCCTCTTGATGTTTTAATTGGCGATTCTGACCCTAACATGGGAACTTAGGAGGAGAGGGGCAATGACGACGGTACGAATGGATGATCTGTGCTAACGATAAAAAAACATGGAACGAGAGGAACGTGGGTAAGATAACTTCTGTTTTGACTCAGGAAAGCAGCTTTGTTTCGAAAATGGCAAAGACAAGAGCACAATTGTTATGCTGACAAAAGGCTACACAGTTGAGTCACTATGCTCTGTATCGTGGTGGCCATTCACTGAAAAGAAAAAAAAAAACGTAGTGTCACTGTCCTCCTTCTTCATCCGCAGTAACAATGCCATGAGGGCGTTTGAGCTCTACGATTAAGCTGCGAATGACTAGAGAATTTTCATCGCTGAGAAAAAAGTGGTACCAGCCCCTATTTACCTAGATGATCGAAATAGCCGCAGACAACGCATAAAGGGGTCTGCTACCACATTGTAGGTTTTAGCAGACCCTCTACGCGTTTACTATTGTCTGTTAGTCGCATAACAGCAAAACACTGACTGCACCTTGTTGTACCCAAGAGAATTATCAAAGCTCTCCAGATTCTACTGTGCTTGCTATTACCCTCTATCCATACGGACATTTTCACAAGAAGCCGGCAAAACAGTAGAATTCTGCCAAAATACATCGAAATCGTGTGGCGGGGAAAGCGTGACGTTACGCTTTCCCTAAAGCACTGGTCCTTGATTAAGTGGCATGGGCCAAGATAACTTTGTTATTCGTTTCACAAGGGCCCAGCGTACTCGCCATTCTTGCATCAAGTCACCTTGCCCGTTGCTATCTCGAAGGCCCAGCGTACTTTTTATAGTACAGTATCATAACTCCTGAAGAAACGTACGTAACTCTATGAAAATTTGCACATGTGGTTATCTGTTGCGGTGAATTGAATAAGCAAAATTTCAATAAAATCGGACCAGTAGTTCTTTCGTGGTCCTTAATGGGTTAACCGTGTTTTAACACCAGAAGCGGCAGGTGAAGTTTACGTCATCGAATATTTCATTCATTGTTTATTCAGACAAAACAAAAAAAGATTGCCTCGGTTGAAGGGACTAAAGGCAGATTTGCTCTGCCTGACTAGGGTCCCTGCACCCATACAATTAATGATTAATCAAAAACAGTACTATTTCTGCTAGTGCTGGGCAGGCATTGGACCATTTACGGGGGATGCGAATACACCAAGTGCCCTATCGCCATCCCAATAAATAACGTTCAAAACCACGCTAAACCCCTGTGCCAACGGAAGAAAGTCGTATAACTCTCTTTTGATGGTCCCCTGCAGTGCATACCTCACGATTTGTGCATGCGGTAGTGTGGCCAGTTTGCCTGCCAGGTCGCATCTAGCTGTCATACGAAAGTATGACAGTTTTCGTCAATCTGCGTAGCGTCTTTGCCGGCGGGAGAATTCATGACGTGCTCTGCTTCACGAATGCCAAAGCAGGTTATTGTAGTGCGCACCGCGTATGAACGGTGACGTTCCTCCTTCCGCTAGCGCGCCTCTCGCTTGAACGAATAGTGCGCTTGGCGCAGCACCATTGTTATGCAGCCGCAGGAAAAAAACTTGAGTCAATTCATTTCATGACCATCGAAGTAGTTGAGCACTGCGAAGAAAGGTCGGACGGCGGATAGTAGCTTAGTACAGAAGAAAACGTATGGCCGCTCCAGTAATGTGAAAACTGAGGAAGTACGCGTAACAGAGGCAGCAAGAGCGCTCAGCGATCTTCGTGGAGTTCCCACTCGTTCCGTTTACCAAAGCGTCAATGACGCAAGTGTTTGAGGTAAGCTCGTAGGGTTTCCCCGGTACGAGCAGAATCTTCTTAGGGGGATTCACAAATTCTGCGTGAAGCGTGTACGATACTTTTTTTGCTGTGCTTTATCGGCCTCCTGCTTGTCACAGCAGTTGATGTTCGCAAGTTGTTCCCCTCATCAGATGCAGCAGCAACGCCGCACCGACGAAGTGTAAGGGGAGGGGGAATGTGCTCACTCGACGAGGTGGTGGCTCCCTCCTTGCCAGCCGCGATGTCCTCCGCATATTTCTGTAAAGTTTATACCGATTTCTTTGGAATGTTGCGATTACTTCACTTAGTTTTGTTATTTCTGGTATTCTAGACCTTGTTCTTTCATTTAAACCGAGTTTTGAGGATTGCTGCTCTTGATATGGCGTGTATTGAGCGCTTTTCTGCCAGCATGATAACGCCACATGAGATGTGTGGATGGACGACAAGCCGCACCTCTGAACTCCGCACTCAAAAGTCAAACTGTCAGCATGACCATAGGCGTGCGCACGAGGGGGCAGGTTGGGGGGGGGGACGCCGCCACTAGTCAACTCAGATGAGGGGGGGGCGCAATGTCTGCCCCAAACATTGCCTTAATAGGGAGGGGGAGCTACGATGACCCTTCACCCCTCCTGAAGGGGGGAACCCTGCGCATGCTTATCAGCATAACTGTCCACATTGAAACTCTGCACATCCTACCACGACACATCGACGACGACACTGCCATGAACGTTACGGGACTAAGCTTCACTGCAGCGCAAAATGTGAGAAAGCCAGCTTACAATCACCGAGCTTGCGGCCATCCCCTTAAAGTCAGCACCACATCCACGCGCAAGTGCTTTGCACAATGACATTTTTGGAGAGACTATATGAGCCGTCTTATATCAAAATGTGAAGTCCCAAGCACTTATTTATTGTTATTAAGCCTTTGCTGCGGCCACGAAGCGTCTGCTGGCGCCGCTGACATTTCCGTTGTAGCTGGCTTGTTTTCTCGTAGGCACATTGCCTTGCCAGAGCGCTCACCACGGTAGAGAGCGCTCACCACGGCAGGCGTGTGCCAAGCACGCAGCACAGTCTCAACGAAGGCTGGGAAAGCGGACTTCCTAGCCCATTGCAAGCTCTCTTGTGGCAAATAATGCGAATACATTTAAAAGGTACCCACTACGCTATAATTCCTCATAATTTTAGGAAGTAGGCAACCACACATTAAGTCAATATTCGTCATTCTGCGGAGAAGCGTGGTACCCGCTATGCATCCGTAAAGAATTATGTGCAGTTTGTTGATGATAAGGATGACGACGATGGAGAATTATGATTATGAGAGGAGAAATGATGATGACGATGGAGAATTATGAGTAGGAGAGGAGAAAGAGGGGGAAGCGTAGGAGAGGAGAGGGCGATACATATCACGTACTGTCACAGCGCATTGTCTGATTATAACAGCGCCATCTATCATCTTTAATCATCAACGTATATGAAAAACCACTTACGCCATCTAGTATATCATCACCCAACTGCAGTTTGCATGCATCTCTATGGGACAGCGCCATCTATTGTATGCTAAGGGAGACGCTACTGGCTACTCAGGATGCATCGAAAACCGAGAACCGCCCAGGTGATGCCATATGAGCTTCGCCCCTAAAAAATGTGTGAATGTCATGTGTGGGAAGCTGTCGCCTTAACCCTTGTCATATTGCGTGGCATAAGTAGAATCGCGCCAGGCATCAAAACATGGGAATTGCGCAACGAATGGGCTTTTCCAGGCACACACAATCTATAGTATATCAGCTTTTGGGACAAGTGAGCGAAGACGAGGGGAACGAAGTGGCGCCACCGAAGACTCTGAGCTCGTGACCAGGCTGCCCGCATTTTCAGTGTTCTACGACAATAAAGGATGTTTTAATACTGGCGACGAGGGAACGAGACCCCGCGAAGCAACTCGACGTTGAAGGCGATGCCAAAGGCAAGATACCAGAATTTGTGCCTGGCACCGACTGGTCGACATGGGTAGAGCGCCTGAGTTCTGCTATGAAGCCAACGACATAGTGGAATCCTCCAAGAAGCGAGCGGTGCTTCTCACGCTTTTGCGGTGAGCAAACCTACGAAACGCCGAGGGCCCTGGTGGCCCCAAAGAAGCCTTCCGAGGTGTACTTCGTGGACATCGTCAAGCCATTGACCCAGCACTTCGACCCCAGGCTGTCTGAGTTACTTGGCCGTTATCATTTCCAGAAACGAGACCAGCTTCCTAACGAATCCGTCAAAGACTATGTGACAGCTCTGCGAACTTTGGCAAGGGACTGCAACTTTGGCAGCGCAGACTCCACGATGGCGGAACGGGAGGTGTCGGGTGGTAGCACGGAGGTCCAGTCTCAAGCAGGGAATACAAGGCTACCTTTAGAAGTGATGCTGCGAGACAGACTGGTATGTGGAATCCACGATTCTCATCTTCAACAAAAGTTACTAGCTGAGGATAGGCTAACGTTTAAGAAAGCCTACGAACTCGTGTTGACGGCTGAATCAGCGAGAGACCAGCAGAGGCAGATACAAGGCAGTCAGCAACAGGCTGACACTTTCGCTGTAAATCGTCAGAATTTTTGTGAGGGCATTACAAGCAAGCCGCCTCAGTGCTTCCGATGTCTAGCAGATCATAAGGCCCAGAAGTGTTTCTTCAAAAAAATGCTACGTGTAACATCTGCCGCAAGAAGGGCCACATCGCCAAAGCTTGTCTCTCTAAAAAGGCTAAGGCACAGAAGTACCAAGGAAGCCATTGTTTAGAAAAGAAAAACGAGGTGTTCGATGAACAGGACGACTGCCTCTTTACTGTTTTTCACACGGGACCACAGATGACAACCACGCCAAGGTTCGTCGTGACAGTCCGACTTTCTGGTCGGTCACTCGAGATGTAAGTCGACTCGGGAGCAGCGTTCTCTATAATAAGTGGAGCGACTTTTGCTCGCCTCTGGCGTCAAGATGCCCCGATGTTAAGAGAACGCAAGCTTGCACTACGGACATGGTCGGGAGAATGTTTAGACATCATGGGCTCCGTGCTCATTGAGGTTTCGTTCAAAAACATCCAAGCCCAGCTACCTTTGATCGTGGCTGGAGGAGTTGGGGCCAGCTTGTTAGGAAGAAATTGGTTCGAAAAACTGGGAATTACGATGCATGGGGTGAACAATCTCACGGGAACAACCATTGAAGACACCTTAGCCAAGTTCTCTGCGGTATTCGACGGCGATCTCGCTGGACATTAAGGCCCACCTGTACGCATCGACCTGGCTGAACACGCGACACCCAAGTTTCTGAAATGCCGGCGAGTGCCATTTGCTTTACGCGATGCCGTCTGCCGAGAACTCGACAAGCTCCAGGCCCAAGGCATAATCGAGTCCATCGCCGCTTCGGACTGGGCTACGCCTGTTGTAGTGGTGAGGAAGAAGAATGGAACTTTGCGATTGTGCGGGGACTACAGAAGCACAGTAAATGCGAGCATCAAGCCCACAGCGCATCCTCGCCAACGGCGCTGAGTTGCTGGCAACTCTTCGGGGTGGACAGATGTTCTCCAAGATTGATTTAACACAGGCTTATCAACAACTGCATGTCAACAAGGCCACTTCAGAGATGCTGACCATCAATACGATTAAAGGCTTGTACGCAGTGAAACGGCTACCATTCGGCGTTTCAGCATCACCATCTATATTCCAACGCTTCATGGATATTCTACTCGCTGGATTGACCGGGGTTTGCGCCTATTTGGACGACATCCTCATCATGGGAGCGTCGAATGAAGAGCATTTAGATCGCCTGGAAGCAGTTCTGCAGCGTTTGCAACAAGTAGGCCTTAAAGCCAACAAAGAAAAGTGCATATTTGGTGTACGCGAAGTGCAGTTCCTGGGATACAGAGTGAGCGCTAAGGGAGTTGGAGCCAACGTCTGAAAAGGTCGAAGCAATAACGAGTGCACCAGAACCAACAAACAAGTCGGAACTACAATCCTTCTTAGGAATGATAAGCTTTTACAGTCGGTTCCTCCGCGACAAGGCATCCATTGCCGAACCTCTACATCGTTTATTGGACAAAGAAGCTAAGTGGAGATGGGAACCTCCGCACAAGGCTGCTTTCAACAGACTTAAGGACGCGCTGCGTGAATGTACGGTTCTTGCGCATTACGATGACTCTCGTCCGCTGATTCTGAGCTGCGGTGCTACGCCTTATGGTTTAGGAGCAGTACTTGCACAGCTGGATGGAAACGGACAAGAAATACCAGTAGTGTTTGCATCAAGAACCCTCGGGAAATGTGAGAGAAATTATTCTCAGCTTGACAGGGAAGGACTTGAAAATGTGTTTGGAGTCACGCACTTTCACCAGTATATTTCTGGTCGGCATGTACTCATCGTGCCTGACCATCAGCCGCTTCTTGGAATCATGTGTCCGAGGAAACAGCCTCAGCAAGTTTTATCACCGCGAATGCTTCGCTGGTGCGTGATTTTGAGCGCCTATGACTACGAGTTGGTGTACCAAGAAGGGAAAAGACTGCAGAATGCAGATGCGCTCAGTAGACTTCCTCTGGCTTCCAATGTCGATGAGCCGGCGGCACCGGGGGATGTGCTGATGATTGAAGGGTTGCGGAAACCTCCACTGACTGCTGAGAAGGTAGCCAGACTGACAGTGGAAGACCCCACGCTTTCTCAAGTTCACCACGGGCTACAAACCGGATCAACGGCATCATGGCAGGGCGCAAGTTTCCAACCGTACAAAAGTCTGGTACAAGAACTCTCCACGCACCGTGGTTGTGTATTATGGGGCACACGAGTCGTGATTCCATCCCAAGCAAGAGAGGAAGCTTTGACTCTTCTTCATGCTAATCACCCGGGAATAACCACGATGAAACGTTTTGCTCGCAGTCACCTGTGGTGGCCGGGGTTGGACGCTGACATAGAGTCCAAGGTGCGATCATGCGAGACGTGTCAAATGCACAGCCGTCTTCCTTCCGCTGTTGCGATTCCGGAATGGCCCCGTCCAAGTGAACCATGGAAGGTCGCTCATGTTGACTTCGCAGGGCCGGTGAACAATAAGAGCTTTTTAATCGCAGTGAATGCTTTCTCCAAGTGGTTAGAAGTAAGACAAGTGCCATCACAGTCTACTTCCGCTGCAACGGATGTGCTACGGTCACTGTTCGCCACTTTTGGCATACCACAAGTGATAGTTTCCGATAACGGAACAGCGTTCGTTTCGTCCGAAATGCAACACTTCTTCAAACTGAACAGGATCAGGCACATAACATCAGCTCCATACCACCCGGCTACAAATGGGCAAGTGGAACCTATGGTGGCAGAATTGAGAATGGCTCTCAAGAAACTGACTCAGGGAAGCCTGTCCTGCCGCCCTATCGCGGTTTTTTTTCAAGCAGCATACGACACCGCACACCACAACGCAGAAAACGCCTGCAGAACTAATGTTCGGAAGGCAGCTGCCGTCCCACCTGGATGCGCTACACCCGCGGAAACTTACCCAAAAGGGGAAGATGGATGACATCGCAGAACATTATGCGCCAGGCGACAAGGTGTGAGTTAAAAATTTTCTCAAAAACCCCGCATGGCTACCCGCTGTAGTAGTTAAAGAATGCGGCAAAAGGTCTTTTGTAACCATGACCCAAGATGGCAGGAAGCACAGGCGTCATGTGGATCATATGAAGAGAAGGTACACAGGGATTGCAACCACCGTTCAAGAATCACCCTATTATTCTTGGCCAGAAGACGAGTCGCACGAAGACAACCGCTGACCTACAAGTCTAAGTTCAGGTGCCGAGTGTGAGACAGAAGATGCGCCCTGCAGCTTTTGATTCGTCTCCTAGTGCGTACGCGGATTCGGCCTCTGAAGCAGGGACGCAGGAAAGAACGCAGCCCACACAACGCTCGCAAGCCGTTCCAGACGGTAGGCCACGCAGCCGCTATGGTCGTATTCTGGAAGGCTCGGGAGCGACTGGCCATGTGAAGATTCCGTCATCGAATTGACTTCAATTGTTAATAAGGGTCACTAGAGGGGGGAAGTATTGTATATCAGCTTTCGGGACAAGCAAGCGAAGACGAGGAGAACGAAGTGGCGCCACCGAGGACTCTGAGCTCGTGACCAGGCTACCCGCATTTTCAGTGTTCTAAGAAGACAATAAAGGTATGTTATAATACAATCCTAAGTCCTCAGAGATATTTACTTATCATCAGCAGCAGAAGCATCGACAAGGGAACAGCTAAGCAGGTTCCCGTGTTTCCTTGCGGACGTGTAGTGGGCCCTTCACTGATTCAAAAAAAGGAAGAATTATCGGGTACAAGGCTTCGTAACTGCCATAGAGGAAGGAAAAAGAAAGGAGGGAGCATTACGTCACACGAGTGAAGCTCATCGTGTCGGCCCAACACGTGATCAAAACGCCAGAGCGTGCGGTAGGTTTCAGTACTGTCAGTGGCGTTCCCTTTTTGAACATCCTGCGTGAGCCGGCCGGTCTGCGCCGAACAAGCGCTGTTCGATTAAAAGCTACTGGGTGCCACACCCGGAAGTCTCGGTAAGTCTCGCTGCTTGCGTGAACTTGACGAAAAAGGTCACGTGTTGGGCTGACACTGCTGGCTTCAAAACAGGTTGGCTTGCCAAGGCTGGCTGCGCGACGTCATGCTCCCTCCTTTTGTTTTTCTTTCCTCCATGGTAACTGCCCTTGCGGTAGGTATTCCAGGATAGGTCGAAGCAAGGAATGTTACGCGCGCAGACGTTCGTTGCTTGCGGCATGGTTCAGGAGGCCACCCAGAACCGAAGGAGGCTAGAAATTTATAGATCGATGCGCACGAGGCCCGATCACGCTAATGCGTTTTCTATTTTAACGCGGCAGTGCTAAAGAGCTCGTTCCGTGGAAATTCCGGCCTCCCCGACGTTGGTTGTGAGCGAAGAATCATCCTGTTGTTGGTGCCCGAAAAATCTAGAAATGTGTAAATAAAATGAATAATAAAAATTTTGGGGTTCGAGTGAGGATCGAACACAGGCCATCTGGGTGGCAAGCCGGTGTTCTACCACACAGCCACGCGTCCGCTGGGAAACATTGTCAAAATAACTTCCTCTGCTTGGAGAAGCAGTGAAAATAACTTTCATGCTTTACAAACACACGTGTCCTGTATACAGGCGTCACAATGGAACATGTAATATCGCAGCAATATTGCGTGGTACAATTGCACATTGCAATTGGGCGTCAGAATATGTGGATCCCAGCGCTCATAAAGCTCACTTAACCTCCCGCGTGAGGGGGAGACGCCACAGCTGGCACCGTGCCAGGGAGCTTCAACGGCGAACGGGTGCCGGCCTAAGGAGCTTCACTCCTAAAAACTAGCAGTTGTTCCGTGTACGAATACAACCGATGAGCGAGCTCCGTTTCTGAATACGGGGGGTATTCAGAAACGCGCCGTGACTTTAACTTGACTTGCCACTGCCTTCAATGCAGCACAAACGCGTTTCAAACGCGCTGCCTTGAGGCGTTGGCAAGTCAAATTCAAGTCAATGAGCGTTTCTGAATATGGGGGTCAGAAATGGGACGCACGCGGTGTTCCGCACGCACGGCGTTTCATTGTCCAGGCAACGGACCAACCGCTGGGTGGACGACAGGGTGAAGCGATCATTTTCGGCACGTTCGCCGGTTTGAGGGGAGAGGGCAGAGCCGAATAAAGAGGGAGAGGAAGACTAATCTACCTCGGTTTGGCATGCGTTCGTATTCTCGCGCTTTGTGCATCGTGGAGACGCCACCAGCGTTCCAGCGCTCATAAGGCTCATCTATCCTCCCGCGTGAGAGGGAGACGCCACAGCTGGCACCGTGCCAGGGAGCTTCAACGGCGACGGCGACGGCGGGGTGCTGGCCTAAGGAGCTTCGCTCGTAATATCCAATGAAGTACAAGCGTTCAACAAAAGACAACTATAGCACAAAGAATGACCGGCGGTCTTTGATCTGCAAGGAGTTTTGGCGCAACACAGCACCGGGTTCTGTCTGGATTCAATTCGAGGAGTGCGCTCATGAAAGCTGCGTGGGGACCCACGGAGTGAATTTCATGTGGTTTTACTGCCAGAACTGAGGGGATGAAATTTTTTTTCACACTGTCTTGTTTTGCCCCCGCAGGTTGGGGCAAAATGAGACATCTGGTGCGATTTTTGTAGCGTTAGCTACACTAGCCCCCTAAGCCCGTTTCGCGCGGCACATCAAGAGCCGTGCTGCGCATGCGCGAGGATCAGTGATGTCACACAGCTGGCGCACCGGAGCCGGCAGCTCCCCGCGCACCTCGCCGCCGCCGCCGCGCGCGACTCACCGCTGCCGGTCTGCACATTCCAGAGGGGTGACGTCGTAGCCGTGGTAGACGCAGTGGCGCCGGCGCGCGCGTGCGCAGCCTTCTGTGCAGTCGCCGTATGACACTGCGCTGGACCGCGGCGCTTCTGACTGGCGTTTGCCAGTGTGGTATAGCCATAGAGAAGGAGAGCGCAAATGCTGCTCAACGGCGCAGAAGAGCGGAGAAGCTTGACTCATCGGATCCCGAAGTAGTTGCCTGGCAATTAGCGTCCCAAGCTGGGATTTGGGATTCTTGGAAGCAGGATTTGAGCAGCATTTGGGATTCACCACCATTCATCTTGTCTATCAGAGACAGATAATTCCAAATACTGCGTTGGGGCCATAGAGACGGCTGCGTGTTACTTCACTGATCACCGAGCCGTCTTTGTGGCAATAGAGAAGCAACGACGTTGAGCAAAAATTAATATACATGTGCCACATAATACGTATACCGTGTGTGTGTCATTGGAGCAGCAGTAAGCATGATAATCAGGCTAATCCTAGACAATCAGGAAAGATAAGAAGAATAATCAGCTGAACCTTTGCTAACGCTACGTATATCCTGGCATAGCCGAGCTAAGCCACTGCAACATTTTTTATTTCTTTTTTAAAATAAAGTTTTGAAATGTGGCAACATGGTCATATTTATGTAGCACATACCCTGTACTCAAAGGAAAGTTTTTGCATTCACGTTTAATGGTATCGAGTGAAAGAAAAAAAATATTCACTATTTTGAAATTTTTTTCTCATTTAGCCCCCACCTTACCCTACATACTACAGAGGAGGGACAGACCCACACCCTAAGGAGCTTTGCCCCCTAAAACTGCACGAAAACCGCTTCTTCCCCCGGAGGCGGCCGCATTCTCTTACACCAGCGTTTTGCAGTTTAGCTAGATTGGATGAAAAAGTTATTTGTTTTTTAATAGGTGGGGCTTTACGTCCTAAAACCGCGATATGATTATGAGGGACGCCGTGTGGAGGGCTCCGGAAATTCGGCCATCTGGTGTTGTTTAACTTGCACCGGACATGCTGCACGCCGCGCCGCCACCGGTTTGATGAACCCCGCGCCGCCGCCGAAGGTGGAAACACTGGCGCGCCGCCGCCGGCTATATTGCGACCGGCGCACAGCTCTACATGCATGTCATGATTTTCATATCACCGCCTGTGATTTATGTTGGTCATGCACATGTGTCTCATCGTACAAAACGGCCTTAGGAGCACTATGGCCATGGCATGTAAATCATACTTTTCACGACCAGTTATTCATGATTTTCATGATATGACCAGCTATTCATGTTCGTCATACAGTCATATTATGCCATACCAATTTTGGTATAAATCCCATTAACGATACGACCAGGAGAGCATACAACTTGGACCATCTCCCCGAAGGGAACCCTGATGGGATGCGAAGCAGCAGCGGTGCGCACGGCGTTGAGCCGGTTGAAACGGGCGTCATCGCAGATAAACGAGCCGAAAGAGTGTTTCCACTCGACGTGCGGTCGAACGTTGCGGGCGGTGGAGAGGGTGAAGTAGAGAGAAGTCACACGTTCAGAGGTGTTGCGAGCGGGCGGAGCAGCCGGCAGCTGCGGGCGCTGCCGCGAGCATGCTGCGGGTGAGAGAGAGTGACGTCAGCGCGCACCTGCGAGGGAAGCGTGCGGGGAGCGCGACCAACTTGGAAACGCTCCAACACCTACGGCGAGGGGAACGCGTTGCGGCGCATTCGTACGGACTTACGTAACGTACGGCGTTACACACGTGAGTCAAATAGCTGCTTCGCACCTAAAAGTCGTAAGCGGCTAGATAGAAAGATAGATAGATACGCTCAAAGTCGCCGAAGTTCGCTAAGAAATGCTTCGCATTTAAAAGCAACCACAAATACAGAGTACACGTGTAAACTTTAGGGATCGCACCGGCCGCATGTGCGGTCTCTACGGAATCAAACCGGAGGGGTGGAGAGGCGTGGCCTCTAAACGACGGTGGCGCCGCGGTACGGCAGCTTTCCGCACCATATCAAGCTCCCCCATAACGTGACAGCGAAGTATCGTGACCAGAAAGAGTATCGAAAGACTATGGTATTGCGAATATTGAAGGCTATGGAACCCGCACGTCTGCCGCATGTTGTGCTAGTCTGCAACCGCGAATGCTGATCTCCTTGCTTGGATATGATTTGTGACAGCCTTTGGCACACATATAAAAGCAGTTTTTCAAAAAGGCAGGTAGGTGTGTGAAATATTTGTCTGCATGCATCAGGCGGAGGAAAATGGATACTTGTGGTAAGGGAGGACCAACAAAGTACGAAATGCGCGAAATACGTTTCTTAAGTTTTGTGATATTTGGCATGGCTAAGACATGAAAATATGCATTGTTTTGGTTTCGTTCCAGAAAATAACTAGGCTACACCTTGATAAAACAGGAAGAATAATTTTTTTCTTTCTTAGAATTCTCTTAGATATTCAACAAGTGGAGCGCTGCTGTCGACAAGCCCATTAGATCGATGCATCATGTTTTGTTGTGCGGGAAAACGAAACCAGACGCATATCACAGCCTTTCAGGTGCTAGATGCTGTTTTTTAAATGCGAATGCATTTCATAGTCGGGCTATGTCAGGCATCCGGCGTTGGCGTTGTCCGGCGTTGTCCGCGCGCCGGCAGGTGTTATCTCTCCACTCTCACTCCCTCTTCCATAGCAACAGCTCCGGGCGCGCGCGCGTATCCTCGCCCCTAGCAACCGGAGCAGGTGGTGCGGGCGGAGTAGCGGAGAGTGAGTGGAGAGGAGGAGTGCGCTCTGGTGTGTGAGGGCGCTCGCCTCGCGGGAACTCGGCGCGGCTCCCACGTGTGTGGAGGGAGTGTTGGAGAGGGTAGGTGCAGTGCTTCGCCGCACCTTCTCTCGCCGTTAGCTCTCTCTCCTCCCTGCGCCCCACTCTCCCGTCCGCTCGCTCACACGTATATATATGAAAAAAAGAAAAAAAGAAAAAGAAAAAAAATTAAAAAAAAGAAGAAAAGAACAAAAGAACAAAAAAATTAAAAAAAAGAAAAAAAAAGGAAAAAAAATAAAAATAAAGAAAAAAAGGAACAGTCCTTGTGGCTTCGTGCTACAAACGGATGGTTGTCAATTTCCCTTTCATAAACAAAAAAAAAAGCAAAAAAAAAGCAAAAAAAAAGGAACAGGCGCTGCGCCATGCTGCCGACCGGGCTGCAGAAATTAGGCGCGTTTTCCTTCTTCGAACCACAACCACCATATATAAATGGAGTGAAGCGCGCGCGAAATGCATTCGCATTTCCTCACGATTCCCTTCGGGGAGGTGGGGGCATTTTTTTTATTTATTTATTTATTTATTTCAAAATACTGCAGGCCAACTAGGCCCTAGTAGGAGGGGCAGTACACATAAAAGAAACAAAATACAAGGATAGCTTAATACATGCAATGGTACAATTTTGAACATGGGTGCATAATTTTGGGTGCATATAACAATGGGTGCATAAAATTAATAACGCTCATATATAGAGAAATAAAATAACATCAGCACTAAGGAAACATATAACCTAACAAAAAATATGCTCTTCCAGAGCTTGGACGAAATGTGGCGACGTAATGACTGACTCTGGAAGACTGTTCCAGTCCGCTATAGTTTTGGGAAAGAAGCTATTTTGAAATGACTTAGTTTTAGCGAAAATCGGTTTCAGTGCATGAGGTCTAGTGTGTCTTGTTCGTCTTGTTGCAACAGGACGAAGGTATGGCAAGTCACCTACATTCAAGCCACCAGCCAATATGTTATGTAGGAACTTTATACGATGAAACTTTCTTCGGGACTGTAAAGAAAATATTTTGTTTTTGGTCATGAGGGCACTAGGGGAGTCTGTTCGCTTATATTTATTAAAAATGAACCTAACAGCCTTGCGTTGAATCATTTCGAGCTGATTAGTGTCTTTTAACGTATGTGGGTCCCAAATTTGTGACGCGTATTCTAATTTTGATCGCACGAAAGTGTTCACAGCGAGCAAGCGCACCTGAGGAGGAGCATGACGGAGCTTTCTACGCAAGAAGCACAACTTCTTAAATGCCTTCGAGCATATCTCTGTAATATGCTTAGTCCACGACAGTTTATCAGTAAAAGTGACTCCAAGGTACTTGTAAGTGTCAACTGTTTGAATGGGAATGCCGCTGGAGTGGTACTCAAATATTATTGGGGCCTTTTTTCTAGTGATTCTTAATAAAACTGTTTTCTCTACATTTAGCCGCATATCCCAAGAGTGGCACCACGAACTTATGTTATCAATTGCTTGTTGGAGCAAATCTTGGTCGCTAGTAGAAGTAATTTCTTTAAAAATAATGCAGTCATCTGCAAACAGCTTTACTGACACTGATGATGAAATACCCTCCGTTAAATCATTTATATAAATTAAAAACAACAAGGGCCCCAATACACTACCCTGCGGTACACCCGAGCTAACAGGGAGCACCCGAGAATGGCAACCATTAATATCTACAAATTGTTGTCTTTTTTTTATCTTCGTTTTTTTTATCTTCGTTCGGCGATGACTTCCCACCGCTTCGCGCACTCTCTAGGCAACGAGGGAGCCCTGACAATTCTGGGAACTAAGTAACACTAGTTTTAGTGGGATGTATCAGTTACTTCAACGATGAAAAGAAAACCGACGCGAACTTGTTCTGTCACCAGACCGAAAAACTTAACTGAAGTCCCCATATAGAGAACATGGCGGCTAAGGAAGCACGCGCAGTAGGGATGCTACGTAGACTCAGCAATAAACGTGCCGGTTTGCGCAGAGACGTGCTCGTCATGATGTATTGCATGTACGTTCGACCGATACTAGAATTTGGCTGCGTTTTGTTTTCTGGCGCTCGGGCTTACAAAGTTCGACCTCTGGTTCTCTTAGAACGTGAATCATTACGCTCATGCCTGGGGCTAACTAAACTTGATGCGAACAATATTCTAATGAATAATTACACCTGCCATCGCCTACCAAATGATTTCATATTCTAACAGTATGAACATTCCTAAAAATCTATGCATCCCCACAGAGGAGGTCAGAGTATGTTTTCATTAACCAGCAGGCCTCATTTTTCAACCACCAAATGGTCTAGATTACATTGCCCCCCAAGTCATTTTTACACAGCGACTTTTGGATCCATTGAAAGTTCACCTCTGGGAAGTACTTATACTCAGCACTGATGAAACAGTTAGGGTTGAATTTGATGATATAGACCGCAAGAAAGCTAAAAATTTACCATATCAATATCTAAATGACATTCTGGAAGATCATTTGGCCAATCTGGAAACAACCACTGTGACAGCGACTGATGCTTCCGTTTGTGAAGAGAAGGCAGGTGTGGGAATCGTATCAGTCTCTCTGGATTGCAGTTTCTCTCTTCGGTTACCGGACTTTACCCCTATTTAACAAGCTGAATTGCTGGCAATAGTCGTAGCATTGCGTGAATTGCCCCAGTGTATATCAGCGGTGGTTGTTCTAACAGACTGCCTCTCTGTCTGTTCGGCCTAAAAGCGCACCTAACTTATTGAGTACCTTAGATACATTCTAGTCGCTAATTACCAGATATGTAAGGCTCGTTCGATTAGTGTGGATACCAGGTCAGAGAGGTTTAGCACTAAATGAATGTGCGGATGCACTTGCAATTTCACCCTGCGATGGCCCTGTTTTGTCTGTCGGCGTATGTCACAGCAGCATGATTTGAAAAACTTACTACGGCCAATAACTTCGATGAATCTCCTTTATCATTATCAGAGTTCCCACAGCTAAAGTTTCCTTGGCAGAGCAGGTGGTCTACATCCAGAAAGGACGAAATATTAATTAGAAGGCTATGCTGTCGAGTCCCCCCCTCTGAACTTTTACCTTCATAGGTCAGGTCTGGCTCAGTCACCTTTATGCCTTCACTGTAATGAGAGCGAATCTCTGGAGCACTTCTTTTTGACATGCCGAAGATTTAAAATACAAAGAAAAAGATTACTAAAAGAACCCCTATTAAAGTTGGCCTTGAATTTGTCACTTCCGGTGATTCTTTCATTTGGTGCAACCATTTTTTGTTTTACCCACAGGAGCGTTGAACCGCTGTATCTAATTATTTACGAGACTCCAAAAGAATGGAATGTTAAGTGAAGCTGACTTCACTTGTCTTAGTTACAGCTGTACATATATTTTTTTGTTGCTGTTTCTTTATAGGTTTTTTTCTTTCTTTTTTTTCCTCTTTCTTTTTTTTAATCTTGCGAGTTCATAATATTCATCTGTAATGAAATTCATTTTCAACCCGTATCTCCAGTAAGTGAATTAGTTTTTTAAGCAAGAAACCGTCCGATTCATGGCCTATCCCCCAAGGTTGTTGCGCCAGAAACACCGAGGAACCAACCAACCAACCAAGATCTGCACAGCACTTTGATTCGGAAATGACCTGCACGCGCAAAACCCCTCTTCAACCTCAGTTCTTATTTCGCCGTGCAATCTAGTTGCTCGCCTGTAACATAAGCTGAGCCTTACATAACAATATTGCGATATATGCATTTTACAACAGACGAACGACATCAGACATGCGAGAGAGGTTGATCGACATTAGACAGATTTAGTTGGGCGTCCGGAGTAGATCTGCGGACGCAGCCTGCCTGGCATTTCCTACGGCAGGCTGCGTGCGCAAAGCTGCTGCGGATGCTCAACTAAATCTATACATTAGCTTGCCGATGTTGCAGGTCAACGAAAGGAATGATTTATATATATATATATAAATGTGCGTAAGCACTTAGGCATATGCTGTGAACGACCGCGGAAAATAAGTTCTGCTACACGAATTTCCGTCGGCACAAAGATCCCAACTTGCATCTCTTTCTAAGCTTCGCAAGGCAGTGTCCGCCGAAGTACATAGTCCGTATGCCGCGTCAGCCCTTCGCTTTACACCCCGGTTTTCCTACCGTCATTGAATGCGAATCATTTCTTAGCGACCTTCGGCGACTTTGAGCGCATCTATCTATCTATCTATCTATCTATCTATCTATCTATCTATCTATCTATCTATCTATCTATCTATCTATCTATCTATCTATCTATCTATCTATCTATCTATCTATCTATCTATCTATCTATCTATCTATCTATCTATCTATCTATCTATCTATCTATCTATCTATCCGCCTACGACTTCTAGTTCTCCAGATCATATCGTGAATGACATTTATACCAAACCGTCTGGCGAACACGAATGACTTGTCAGATTATGAAAATCATGAATAACTTATCATGAACGGCATGATTTGCACACCATGATCGTCGTATTCCTGCGGCCGTTTCCTTAACTTGACATAGCCAAAAATTGGTATGATGAGACATTTCTGCATGACCAACATAAATGGCAGGTGGTAATATGAAAATCATGATGTGCATGCCATGTACAACATGATTTAATGGCCACGCTCGTGTCACGCTGACGGCCGCTTCGCTAGCTTGATATACACCAAATTTGTTATTGCGTGACGTGACTGTATGACGAACACAAATGCCAAGTGGTTATATGGAAATCATGACATGTCATGTGCAACATGGCTTGCATGCTACGCTCATGGCACGCTCGCAGCTGTTTCGCTAGCCTGATATGCACCAAATTTCGTATTGCGTGACGTGACTGTATGACGAACAAAAATGACAACTGGTAATATGGAAATCATGATATGTCACGTGAAACATGACTTGCATGCATGCTCACTGCCGTTTTGCTATCTTGATATACACCAAACTTGATGTTGCGCGACGCGCCTGTATGAAGAACATAAATTACAGGTCCTAACATGTAAATCATGAGAGGCATGTTATGTACAGCATGATTTGCTCCTTACTGGCTGCATCGCATTTTATCTATCTATCTATCTATCTATCTATCTATCTATCTATCTATCTATCTATCTATCTATCTATCTATCTCTCTGTCTAGCTATCTATCTATCTATCTATCTAGCCGCCTACGACTTTGTGCTCTCCCGGCCGTATCGTTAAAGGGATTTATACCAAATTTGGTATGGCATAACATGACTCTATGACAAATGTAAATGGCTGGTCAGATCATCAAAAATCATTACTAACTTTTTTATGAAAAGCATGATTTAAATGCCAGGCTGATGGTGCGCTCGCGGCCGTTTAGTTAGCCTGATATACACCAAACTTGGTATTGAGTGACGCGACTGTATGACGAACATAAATGACAAGTGGTAATGTAAAAATCATGACTTGTCATGTGCGACATGACTTGCATGCCACGCTCATGGCGCGCTCGCGGCCGTTTCGTTAGCTTGATATACACCAAACTTGGTATTGAGTGACGTGACTATATGACGAACATAAATGACACGTGGTAATATGAAAATCATGACTTGTCATGTGCGACATGACTTGCATGCCACGCTCATGGCGCGCTCGCGGTAACATGCTCGCGGCAGGTGGTAAGATGAAAATCTTGGCATGCGTGTCATCTACAACGCCATTTACATGCCACGCTCATGGTGCGCTTGCGTCCAGTTCGCTAGCTTGATATACACCAAAATTGGTATTGCGCTACGTGACTGTATGAAGAACATAAATGACAGGTCCTAACATATCAAACATGACATGCAAATTATCTAAAGCAGGATTTGCTCCTTCCTGGCTGCTTCGCATTACATCGACTCCCACAGTGCGTGGGATCTGCCGTCTTTTTTCTTTCGGGGACACCCGGTATGGATATTGACGAAGAGGCCATGCCGACTCCTCCTTAACATTACGATGTTTAGTAACAGATGTACGTTGGACCTTCGATGTTGTGGAGAAGCAACCCGAGAATTCCGTCACAAGGCTTAGCAACCACTCCTTGGGCGGGTCTGACAAGTCAGCATTAACGTGAATGCGGCTGCATAGGTTAGTACGAGTTGTTGCATCGGGTGAAGTCACTTCCAACGTGGCATTGTGAGTGGCACGCTGAGGAATGGAAGTGGCACGCTGAGAAAGGCGACAGCGGTGCCTTGAGGGACGTGCTGAAAATCATTGCTGAAGTTGGTCAGCCGAACTTGCGAGCGTTTATTCTGTAGCCGAAGACAGCCTCGTGCTATGCAGACGTTCCGTTTGAGCTACAAGAAGTATTTGCCTCGGCAATGCCTTCATAGTCGTCGAATTCGTCGAATACGTCTCAGACAACCCGGGTCAATACGCTACTCTTCGGCGGTAACGTGACGTTGCCGTCAACGACCCTCAAAGCATTGACATAGCTGTCGTCAGTTTTGCCGGCTAAGGCATGTGTCGTAGAAAACGTTACCGCGACTCTTGCAAGTTAATCACGGCTGCGTTAGCCTGCAGAGAGTCCATTCCGAGAATTAGGTTTCTCGAGCAACTCTCAGTATAATGAAAATCTCCGAGATCTGTGAACCCGCGAATGCTTACTCGAGCTGCGCACCTTCCCGCCGGAGTTAAAAGATGGCCTCCTGCCGTGCGAATCTGTGACCTACTCCGCTGGGCGAAACTTTCTTCAGTTTGCAGGCAAGGTCCCTGCTCATAACTGAAGTGTCTGCTCCGGTGTCGATTAGCGCGGTTACTTTTTCGTCATCCACGGTTACAGAAATGTTTGATGTTACCACTTTTGGTACCGCATCTAACTGCGTCTAAGTGTTTCTTTCCTTTCGTCGTAATGGAGGATCTTCTGTGCAGTCAGCGTCAGCGCGCTCACCTCTCGAGATCGCTGAACTCAGTTTTCCAACCAGCAGGGCTGGGCGAGCGGGCGTCTCGCAGCGCCGTGTGAAAAGGCTGGGCTTGGAGCAGGGTTCATGCCATCGTTGTTCGGCGTTGTGGCGATTCGCCCTGAAGCCCTCTATTTCCGGTGGTTGCTCCCCAGGTCGCGGACGAAGGGCATTCGGCGGGAACCCACGGAGACCCGCGGGGAGGTAAGGTCATGTTCGGTAGATGTGTCCGGCTTCACCACAATCAAAAGAAAGGGGCCTGTGGTCCGGTGTGCGCCAGACATCGCTCTTTCTCGGTCTTGCTTCGGCGATGAACGCTGGACCAGGGGAGTGAAGCTTCCTATACCATCCATGGAACGCGATATTCGCTCGCAGCGCCGGACGAACGTCTGGTGTTTGGGGGTGGTACTAAAACATGGCGGCGCACTGCAGACACGCACTGGGGGGACGCCATCTTGATGAGGACTGAGGATCCGAGTTGGGGGGGGGGGGGGGGGCGATTTAGCGCCAAATTCAATTGGGATGCACCAGCAAGCCAAATTGAACGTGTGGAAGGTATTCAGATGGCGAGCGCGCGATTTTTTTTCCTGTTGCGTAACCCGCCACATGATGAAAACGGCAATCGTTGCGTTGTGATTGATGAAAGTTTGCCCATCCACCTATTGTTGCACCACTTATTCTAAGTAAGACTTTGTGTTTGTTTGCGTGTACACATAAATTAGACAATAATAAAGAGCAGAGTCTGTTTGAAAGTTTTATTGCCTAAACGTACCATTGATACAGTAAAAACACAACTTGAATATTTTACGTGTTGAGTCGCATACAAAAGTGCACCGCACATCATCGCAGACAAACAACGCAGGCAATCAAAAGGTAATAAAAACAGTGCGGATAAGCTTACACTGTTCTATTAGTTATTGTATATGTTGCTACAAATACATTTGTGGCATACCGTGCATTTACTTGAGCCAAAATGCAACATCGAAATGCAACGCACGATCGAAACACATTAAATTAAAAACGCAAGTATATACAATCGTGTGTAGCAAATGTAGTCATTGGATTAATTTCCAGATGCTCTGCCGTGCATGGCATGTAGACACACACACACACACACACACGCACGCACACGCACGCACGCACGCACGCACGCACGCACACACACACGCACACACACACACACACACACACACAAGCCGCAAAGAAGACAATCAGAATGTAATAAATAAATCACGCAAGTGTATGCTCAATTAAATTACACAGCTACTGCTGCAACCGTATCTTGATATGCCGTGCAAGCGTAGAAAAACAGAACGAGCAGCAGGCAGATCGTACCTTTCGTCCGCCGGTATCCGAAACAATTTTATGCCGAAGTGGCGTGAAGAATTTCGACACCACTCAACAGAGCACGATTTGTGATGACTGCGCGAATCCATTCATGCGTCTGTTTCGCTGAAGCTTGCAAGGGTTTCGCTGAAGCAAACTTGACGGTGGTAAAAGCGGCCTTCGGGACACCGTACGCCGTAGCATACATGGGTGCGAGACAAGAAACGCCCCTTTTTCGCCGTGAGAGATGGGACGACAGCGCAGTTCCCGTTTTCCACTCCGGGTGGCGCTCGTATTTTCGCACTATCAAACTGCAACCTTTAGGTTCACTTGCGTATTAAAAACTCCGGTTTTAATAAGGAACCTAGTAATAAATATAAAATGGAACAACAACGTTCATTTATGCTCGTAGGTAGTACAGCCACCAAACATTAGGATCGCTGCGGTTACGGGACAGAAAAACCGCGAAGTTTCATCCCCCCTGGCTGGACTGCGAGGGCAGAAGGCTACCTCCATTTACTGAGTGGGATGCACCACGCTGGAAGTACTGCATGCTGGAGGACGCCGCACTTCTTCCGCGTAGCATATAAACTTTATAAAAAAAATCACAGTTTCACCACTAGGGCAATGCAATGAATGCGATAGCAAGAAATTAGAATGTCACACGAAGAACGACAAGCAGCTCGATACTTGCAGCGCGCCGCTGCAGCATGCACAAAGAAGGAAGCTCGAAAAGGATGCATATCGATACACACAAGACACGTGTGAACTAACAACTTTCACAGTCGTTACGCCCTTGTGTTTGACCAAAGCGCTACAAGTGTCCACAATGCAGAATCTGATGCTGTTTGATATTTCTGCTTCTTTTAAACTGCGGCACGTGGAATAACCGCTCTGCGTCTCCTACCACGTGGTAGCGTCTGACGAAAAGTGTGCCCGTTGCTCTTGTATATTTTTTCCTTCTGCATCATTAGTGGGTTCAGAAGGGGGCTAATTTTTCGTGCACGTTTCAAGGGCAGTTTTCAAATTCAAGGAAAATGTAGGAGCGTTGCGCGATAGAAAACATGCTCAAGCTCCTCCGAGATCTGCGTACCACGATCGGTAAATGGTGTAATGGTGATCGGTAAATGGTGAACCTCGCTTTTATACCGCGGGTACAAGCATAGCGCGTGGCTGTGCTGTCTAGCGCCGCGGGCTGCGTAGCGCGGGGTTCGAATCCAAGGCGTGGTCCTTGGGAATTTTTTCTACTAACATATTTTTCTGTGTGACTTTTCTATATACATACATACAATACATGTGCGGGACATGACGGCGACGGCAGAAATCAGCCGAGAGTGTCCATATAATTGCTATCGAAGTAACTGGATAGCTAGCACTGCAACCACAATTGACGTCTCATGAACATCAGGGTCTGTTTGAAAATCAGGATCTGTTTGAAGCCAACGCCAGTTCCCAGACCTGGCGTTGCCTCTGTGCTCGAATACTTGATCGCCACGCAGAATGCTGGGGTACGATTCCTACTGGGACGCTGACATTTGTCATTTGCATTCGTCGGGTCAACACTGCCGATGTCAGCCTTTTCTCAACGCTCTCGCGTTAAAATTACCAATGTCTCTTCTCGCCGTTCTTGGGTAGATATAAATTGCCAATCACCCGTGGCACATACCTGTTAATCATGGGCGAGTACGTGCCACACGTGTCTGGCGGGACGGATTTGACGACGTACCCGACGGCATTGTCACATTATTACGAAAGCAATAATATGGACCCTCTGCGCTGATTTTTGCCGTCGCCGTCATGTCCCTGATATGTATATGTATTTATATATATATAAAGCCATAAAGAAAAATAGATCAGCAGAAAAAAAATTCCAAAGCACCTGATCGGGGATTTGAACAAACGACCCTTCGCTCCGCAGCCTGCTGCGCTAGACAACACAGCCAACGCCATGCTTGTGCCGGCGGTATAACGGCGAGCTATTCCTATGCATCATTTGCTGCTTGCGGTACCCAGATCTCGGAACAGCTTGAGCGTGTTTTCTATCACGCAACGCTTTTACAGATTCTTTCGAATTGAAAACTGCCCTTGAGACGAGCACGAAAAAAGGGTCCCCTTCTGTACCACTAATGATGTAGAAGGAAAAAAAAGACAAGAACATCGGGCACACTTGGCGTTAGACGCCACCGCGTGGCAGGAGACGCAGAGGGTTAATCCATGGTGGGTAAGAGAGAGGGTAGGGGGGCACGGGAGAGCAAATGTCTGCAACCCGTCCTCTTTAAAGTGTCCCTAAACCAACTTTGACAACCTTTTGAATATTTTGACTAAACGCAAGCATCGAGCTCAAAATGCCGTCACCATCAACAATGCCAAACGCGGCAGAACTACGATCTGCGGCCTGCACCTCCAATTTCAACAAACACTGCATTCTCTCGAGTCTTTTCGGCAATCCTCAGCCCTTCAGCGTTCCTCGTGACGGCTACATTCTCGGCCGCTCATGTCACCCATAAAAATAACCCCTTTGTATCAACACAGGTTCGCGTACCTACCTCTCTTCCTCCTCACGGGGTTAGAAGGAGTACTTGACCAGGAGGAGATACGAAGGAAAAAGCGAAACGAGTAAGAGCGTCTCTTGTATCATCAAACGCGTGTAAATGCGCTATTACGGCACCACTACGAATAATTCTCATGGCTACGTGTTCGCTGTAGACTTGTGCCCAACTGCAACAACACAAATATATTGCCACCTCAAGCTGGTTGGTTTAGGGGCCCTATCACACGGTCGTTGCCTCACGAAATTTCCGGCATTACCAAGAGCATACGCAGTCCAGTCCCCATATCCTGGTACCTAGCACACAGTTCTCTTATCTTGGGAACTATATTATTCAGCTCAAGGGTGTTGAAGAGCTGGCGATGAGATGCGATGATTCATGGCTTCAAATTATGTGTAAGAGAGGTCCAAGAAGTATCTTCTGTTTAACAGTAGTATTTATTGAAACATTCAGTTACTTGCTTGTGGTCATTTGCGTCTGATATTTTGAGGTAGATATTCTGAAAAATGAGAGCAAATACCTGGTATGCGACATAAAAAAGATAATTCAAGCAAGCGGCATACTTTCTAAGTAGTTTCTCGTATTCCGTGAGCTAGCATTTAAACAAATAATGCAGGATAGAGGAATAAGTATAAGCGCAATTAGCAGTTAGATACGCTAAGCCTCATTTCGCACAACAGAAAATAGAACGTACACCAATTAAAAGTTACATACAATACATACAGTGAAAGAGGAATAGTGCAATAAAAACACATAATTACCATGAACAGGTAAGGTCCATTGGGAATTCTTGAGGTAACGTCCCAAAAAACACAACATATTCATGCCGGACGCCGCGGTGCAGGGCCGCAAACTTTCGCCCTTCTGGGGGTTCATTAACGTGCAGTTAAGTATAAGAACGTAGGTATTCTTTACATTTGGCCCCCATCGAAATGTGGCTTCCATGGCTAGGGAAGCGAACCCGCCCCCTCCTGCTTACCAGCGCGACACCTCACCTGCTAAGCTTCCACTCCTGGTGACATTGAAGAAGTAACAAAAGATGTAAAGAAACCGGCAGATCCGACGCATTGTTTAATCGATGTAATGCGAAGCAGCCAGCAAGGAGTAAATTGTGCTGTACATGACGTGCATGTCTTGAATTACATGTTAGGACCTAATGTGAACTAACAGACAAATACTGTGTTTAACAAAGCAAACGAGCCCTTAAGTTTACAATTCTTTTCCTTCATGTTAGGAGCTGTCATTTATGTTCCTGATAGTCACGTCACATAATAGCAATTTTAGTGCAAATCAAGCCAGCGAAACGGCCGCGAGCACACCATGAGCGTGGCATGTAAATCATGTTGTACATGACATGAATGTCAAGATATTCATTTTATCATCTCTAATTTATGTTCGTAATACAGTCACGTCACGCAATACCAATTTTGGTCTGTATCAAGCCAGTGAAACGGCAGTGAGTGTACCATGAGCGTGGCATGAAAATAATTCTGTACATGAAATGCATGTCATGATTGTCATGTTATCACCTGTAATTAATATTCGATATACACTCACTTCACCCAATACCAAATTCAGTACACGTCAAGCTAGCGAAACAGCCACGAATGGACCATGACTATGTTATATATGCCAAGATATACATTGCGTGCAAATCATGATATTATTAGCACCACCTGGCATTTGTGTTAGTCATTGCAAAAATGTCTCGTCATACCAATTTTGGTATATATCAAGTTGACGAAATGGCTGCTATAGCACCAGGGCCATGACATGTAAACCATGCCGTTCATGATAAGCAATTCACGATTTTTATAAAATGACCAGACATTTATGTTCTTTATACAGTCATGTTATGCCATACCAATTTCTGTATAAATCCCATCAACCATACGGTGCGGAGGGCACAAAGTCGTAGACGGCCAGATAAATATATAGATAGATACGCTCAAAGTCGCCATTGTTCGCTAAGAAATGATTCGCATTTAAAAGTGTTGCTTAACTAAACGCGAGATGTTCAATGATTGTGCGTTTAAATTGTCGTGGGAGAGGGCGAATTTCGTGATAGAAACAATGGTATAGGGCTGCTTAAGAGTGCCCATGCCACTATCCCATGTATTCTTGTGGAAGCGTCGCGTGAGACCTTTTGGCCCCCTCCCCCCCTGTACCTCGAAATCAAAGACATTATGCGCGAAAGACTTTGAAGACATAAGAATGTAATGCGATTACTGTCTCTCCTCTAGACAGTTTTTTTGGCTTAGTATCATCGAGTATTGAGTACCAACTAGCTCAAACACTAACGTTGTTAGGTACCTCGAAGATTACTGCTATTCCTAACTCGGATCTATTCCAAACTCTGACCCTCTCGTTTTGTCCGCTTGGGTGAGCAACGGTGCATGTCATCTGTCGTTGAAAGAACCGAGTCGTTTGCGAAAGGGTGACAACCAGCAGCATGAATTAAGTGAAAAATATATTTATATTCGGTAACGAGCTGGCTCAATTTAAATATCCTAGCTTTTGTGAACACATCTTGAAAAGAAATTACGTTATAGCTCTGTCGCCCAATCATGTCGGGAAACTCGAATAACTACTCTCATCGCTGTTTTTGCTTGTTTATTTTGTGCTCCTGCTTGCACCTCAGCTCTAGAGACAGGTTCCCGGAGCTCGACATTTTTTAACAAAGGAGTTGTTTATTCCTTTTGTTGCGCCGGGTAGAGGGAACAGAAGGCAACACCTTCATGAACCGACACGCGCTCGCTTATTCATCTTCAACTTTTGCTTCGCTCCCACAAAACATGCAGCGATTGTGCGGCCGTGGAATGCAATAACTATAATGAGAAAGTACGTTAGACTAAGAATCGCGTAACTTTACGCAAGAACTTCTCAAGGGAGAATAATCATATCACAACAAGTAAGAACCAGTCTCATAAAAAAATCGTCTGACATCTCGTCACATTGCTCGACTGCTGATCCGACTGCTGACGCAAAACCCGGCCGCGGCGGCCGCATTTTCTATGAAGGCGAAAA